>JAPYZJ010000072.1:0-88131 GCA_030522765.1 Ophioninae sp. B BG-2022a
CCACGGACTGTCCATATTTGGAAATTTCCAACTAATCAATACTTATATCAGATTTTTTTACTAAACACAATCAGACAAGAAAAAACCTATAAAACAATACAAAGAACATGTAATCAATGCATAGTGATAATAGAAATCTTATTATTTTCAATCGCGTTTCGAGAAATACTTTTTTTTTACATAGCTTAAAAACTTTTCCCATAGCACCAAAGAAAACACTCACACCAAGGCCGCAATGTTTGCCCGACTGACAACTTGAAATCTGTACGCGAGTATAATGATGGAAAGGCACAGAAGATCACTATTTTTTGCAGCTAGGAGTATTAGTTTTTGAGAAATGGCGGCATTCCATTTTGGGGATACTATTCCATATTTGGTTACTTTCCTCTACTTATAGAGACTCATGTACATGTAACATCACGAAGGAGGGTTGGATTCGTCAACAATCACCATTAAAACCAACATGGTGGATTGGGTAGATCAAAATGACGTCGTACACACCCCCTTAAGCACAGTCTCGTCGATGAACTTTACATAAAACTATAAAGTTATAGTCGTAACCAGAGACTCGAGGGAGATCTTTCACGAATGGTGGGTAAGGGGTATTAAGGTTAACGTCGTAAAGACAAAGCTTGGTGAAATTTTTGCATGGCCCTCCGCATTGCGTTACGGGTTCACTTAAGTGCAAGACAAAATGGTTGGCTCTCGCGACGACTCCTTCGTAATTACCTCTTATCGCGATAATTAAGTCACTAAAACTAGGCAGACTGTTGTCAAGGGTAACCTGAGTATCCAATATATACCACCAAGAGGCGCTAGCATTTTATGCTTCTTATTAAAAGATCGGATCTGTGGCAGTTCTACATTCTGAGAAAATACCCTTAAGGATGGTCCTCAGGCCTTTTGTGAATCTCTAAGAATAGTACATTTTTTTATCATCACCGTTAGGGGAACTTGGTGTCAGATGACTTTGCCGAGGATGAAAATGTTTCTTTTTTTTAAACCCGTATACATTCATCGTTTTTCCCATTTTTGACACCTGATTTTCAACACGAAACATTTATTTTTAATTAAACCTTCATTTTTTCATCTTATCCCATACGAAAGCTAATATATGAAACAGTGTAGGTAATATGAAACACGTCCGCTTCGAAATTTAAAAACGACTATTCTCTCAAACCGCTGAACCAATCGGTATGAAATTCGTTGTGTGCATTCAAGACGATGACACCGAGGGCCTCCTGCTTGCCATTTTGAATAAAAACGTTTCATCCTTGAGTCCTAATAAAGTTTTACTCCCTTAAGGAGAGTTGTACACCCTTTAGGAGAGTCTTATGCTCTTCAACAAGCTAAAAGAAACCTTGGTTATTAAACAAAAATTCGTTATAACTTATATTCGGCGAAAAACTGTTTCAAGCCACAAAAGCAAAATTGCCAATTAATCAAGTGGGAAGGCGGTGACTATAATTGAATATTTTAAGGATGTATATTGCACATGAATTATTTGCGATCTTATTGATGGAAGAATACAACACTCGGCTTCTTCACAGTACACGATTTTTACAAGTACAAAAAAATATTGTTACTTGAAGTATTACTGGATAAATATTCGAAAAAACAAAATCATTGCAAATTTGAGACATGTTAGTTCTTATAGAATATAAATACAATTATTATTTTAGAATTTTTCACTATTAAAGTTATTAGTTTATAGCGTATATATACAACACGGTTGCTTATGGAAAGAGAGGTTCTGCAGACGTCAATATTTGCAAAACGAATAAAATTAAATCAAGGCAAATTCTGAAAATATTGCATCATCAAAGTTTAAAATCAAACGATTGATCGGGCGAACTTTCATAAAAATAGATTACGTTGTCACGTTCGACAATCCATTGACAAAATAGTGAACCATTTAAAAGCAATAAATATTGAATTTTTGACTAATAATAAATAATAATAAGATGTTTTGAACATATTAATTGAAGATGAAAATTGATACATTTTTTGTTAGACAGTTGGAACGTGTATTCAGTCACCTATAAAAACCTATATTAAGCACATGCCACAATCGCCGAATTAAAATTAAATTATAGTGGAAAATTAACATATCAAAGGTTTAATTTATAATTAAATTAGCTATTTATAACGTTAATCATGTACGACATGATCCAGACGTGGAAAACCACGATCCCCTCACTTTACCCTAACTTTTTGTCCGACGGTCTATCAAAAAATATGTATAAAAATATACAAGCAATAAATAAAAACGAAATTAATTGTAAATGTTTATTATTTTGTTTACAGGATTTTCATTCTACAGAATAATTTTACATTTTGCTATAAGTAGATAAATCACGATTTATATAGTTGAATTTTCTCGAAAGATCTAGAGATGAGAATTCCAGCCTTTAGGCTATCCATCCACCCGGAAGACAGAAGAAATATATATAACCAAAGAGATTTCATGAAGCGTACGTAATATAAAGCAGCCGTAGTAAAAGACTTCGTAGGATATAAATGTATGTACATAAAATGTGCGTATATGTACAACCACGATGTATAAAACGATCTCTAAAATTTGCTAGGCAAACAATTTTTACAGGCACTTTCACGAAACGTTGTAATATGGTGCAAGTCTAATAGTCCTTCCCCTCTCCACACAAACTGAATAAATAAAAGTTAGCGCGGTATATAAACGTATATGTGTACTCTTCCACATATGAATTGGAGGTGAAGACGTTCTGACTGATCAGCGTCATCAATACACAAGGAATTTCTTTTTATTCACCAGGCCTTGATTCATCATTGAAAGTGAAAGGTGAACTGACGGGTTTGGCTTGAAGGACATTTTCACACTAGATAATCGAAAGTAAACTACAAACCGAGATAAAAGGACGTAATAGGACTGCTGCGTAAGCTAAACCGTTCGAGTTATATGCACTGATCGAATCGCAACGGCTCGACTTGCCGACTGAAAAATAACGCCAACTTCATCAATTTAGCGTCCGTCAATACGTTATCTCGTTTAAATCGTTCTTAAGCCCTTAGATACGTCCAACAGTGCCTAAAATGTGCTTAAAGAAAACATGTTTCCAGAAGAGATAGAAATATTAATTAACAAAAATTATCTTTACACATTGTTTATTAGTGTTTAAAATTTGGAAAAATAATTTACTTGAATTTTTTTCCTAAAATTTCAACATGAAAAATCGGGTTTCCCGAAATTCTTGTAAAATAAGGTTGTATCTACAGTCTGTCGAGCCGGATTTTTGAAATACAAAAAATTTAGCAATTTACGGCAGTTAAAAAAAAGTGTGCATTGTTTGTCATAAGTGTCACACTTTAATTATTTTTATAAAAATTTTTAATCACAATATCAAAAATCCGGCTCGACAGACTATAGAAAAACCAATTTTGAATATTAAAAAAAAAAGCATAAAAATATATCGAAAACTGTATGAGCTGGACTTATTTCTGGAATTCTGGACTTATGTAAGGCCTTAACAGTTCAAGGTTTAAAAATAAATAATATAAAAAATGAAAGAAAATTTAGAGTGGCCGGAAGTTTTAAGTTCTGTTTTTCTTCAACACACGGAGTGGCCCACACGTGCAAGTGCGTACATATGAAAAAGAGCCACGCGCTGATCCGTTAATAATATTGTTTTCACGAAGGTTTTGCGAACACTCAGCCGGCCCTTCGTGCGGCAAAGCTTGGGCACTTAAAGGGGATGAAAAAAAAAACATAATGTCTCGTCTTATTTAAACGCTCGCGGAGAAGGGGGTTTCGGATCGCCTGCGCTGCTCACGTCGAGGCAATAGCTTCGTGTATAGATACAGGGGTTAAGGGAGTTTGTCGAGACGCATCAGGCAGTCTAATAACGTTTTTACGATATAAGTTCGGGGGGGTAGTTGCATACCGGTCGTCATCTCAAGAAGAGCGTCTTCACGCTTGAAAAAGACAGCGAAAGAGGGAAGTAGGAGGGTGGCAAAATTTGAGTTAGCGAGGCACAAGGGGTTGCTGCGCTCCTCTTTGTTGTTATAAAACACGTTATAATTGCCGTGACGCGCGTAAATCTTGAACGGAGGACTTTTACGAGCGACGAGAGAAAATTGGCTCAAGACGGTTTCTTCGGTGGTTGCTGACGATGAACGCAAGGGTATCCTTCGAGTATTTCATTCTCGTCCCAAAATCCAGCGTGTCAACGTGCCTCCATTTTCATACTAGTTCAACCCTCGATTGTGTATATATGAATTTTTTCATAAAGGAATTCTACGAAAATTATGTCGTTATTCAAAAAAGACGTATCAGCTGTCCATTTGATGAAATATCAACTAATTAACGATTATTCATACCAGAATTACCATATTCAAAGTCCTACGATTTTGCGGTTTTGGATGCCTGCCCAATTCTCTATCCAGCTTTTCATGGTCAATTAAGGTACCTGACCTATATAAGACCCACCCTCATAAAGCCCACGTTTTAAATACCCAAAACTACAAAGTCAAACGGATTGAGCTTTTATCGTCAAGTGTCTAACTTTGAATGGCCGCAATTGCCATAGCAACCGCCGCGCTGTGGCGAACCCAAACAAATTTACAGTCGATAGAAGGCACCGCGTGCGATCTCACGTAGCCGTTTCTTAAATTTCAACGTACAAAAACTTTCGAAAACACAAAATGTTTTCAATATTACTTAGTGAATCTTTATTCTAATTATATGTGGTGATTTATCAGCACTATACAAGTTGTTATTAAAATTTAAGTTAAAAATTGAAGATTATAAATTTTTTCCATTTTTTTTTGTACGAAGTTACAACGGGTATGGCTTTATTACGACTAGTGGTCTGAATAAGGCCCAAAAGACCCTTTAAAAAAAGCTTATAGTTAATAGTGAACGATGTTTTCTGAACCAAAATTATTATTAATACGTTGATTATTGAATAAATGATTAAATAAACATTTTAGTTTTATTTCAACGTTCATCGATTTTTTTGTACTAAAAAACAAATAAGGTGGGCCTTGCATGGGTCAGGTACCTTATGTAATGAATTTTCTGAAATAACCCTTTATTTCCTTCTATAAACTGTCTGACAAGAGCATGTGTGGCAACATTTAACAACTATATCAGAGGAGTTGTAAACAAATACATATAAATATTACATCAAATGAAATAAAGCATGATGCTTTCTTATTAATAACGGATCCACCCGACTCTACTATTAATTATAGCCTGGCATCTCCGATGCATACTTTCCACCAATTACATGTCATCATCGGAAAAACAACCCTACATGTACACCTTTACTGAGTGTTTCACAACTGCCAACTCCATTGGTGTGGCTAGATCAGGTATAATTGTTGGTAAGGTAAAAAAAAAGCTTCATCCAAACAGAACACCCCAATAGTGGTCTAAACGGTTCTTTCACCCAATTGATTCGTTCATTCCAAGTGTTCTTTCGCGTTTGAATTTACATACTTAGTCCAGGCGAATTAGACGAAAAAAGGACCAAACCCGGGAATAATTATAAGTAGAATTTTTCTTTCGGGATTCGTTAGGGGGGGTCACTGGGAGTCTACATTTCGGTTTTCGAATTCCTAGTGTTGTTGCATTTTCCGCCGTCTTGATTGGATAAGGGTGGTTTTTTATTTTTCAAATCACTCATTTATTTTCAATTTTACACGAAAAATGGTTATTACCAAAGTTGTTCAAAATTAAATTTCCTACAATTGTTATTTTTTCCGTAGAATCGGTATTTTTCGATTTACATTCGAAAAGATAGGGTGATTTTTTGTTTATTGAATAACTCTCTTTTTCAATTTTACACGAAAAGTGGTCATAACCAAAGTTGTTCGAAAGTAAATTTCCTACAATTTTTCTTGTTATCAATTGTTTTGTAGAATCGATATTGTAGACCTATCGATACCGATAACTGTAGACCTATTCATTTCTGGCATTACACGTCAGTCATCAAAGCTCCTCCTCTAAATATTATACATCCAATATTCCATAAATCTAAAATAAAATAAAATTCTCTATGAAGGGTTCTATCTGAAAACTCTGCTTCTAAATCCATGTAAAAAGTACTTAACGTTAAAAACACAAAGTGTGTTGTGTACCGTGTAAAAAAGAAATCGAGGTTATTTCGTTCAGGTTGTGTTATGAGTCAAGGGAGTGTGGGGTCGCTTTATGCGCCTGCGGATTTAAGGAAATACACCGTTGGTCATAAACTATAAAGATTCTCAGTCATAACTTGGCTGCTATGGCGTATCACATTTTATTTAATTGCCTGGAGGCTCGACCCTCCCTCTCTCTCTCTACCTCGTTTCTGCCCCACATCGAATTCGAGTATTTTCTTGTACGAATTATATGCATATATGTGTATATATGTATATATCTATATATATATATAAAAGTAGGCTATGTGGTGAGGAAATCGCAGGAGAGAAGGATCCCAATACAAAAGAGATTTTTTTTTTCACCAACACAAAGATGGCGCGCACAGGTCGTGCCGGAGGCTTGAGGAGTTGAGCCTCCTGCATAATATTATTTATTGCTACGAAAGCTGTTAAGGGATTTAATGCCGAAGGCGCTCACTCTTAAAATTAAACTCGATAAAATGTTTGGTATCCAATCGCGCCCGGTAAGTTTGATATCGGAGCTGTATCTTGTAACTTTTCATAAGTGAGCGTATATACGCATACGCATACAGTTATTTATGGGGGACATTGAATTTGTCAGAGAGAGAGAGAGAGAGAGAGAGAGAGAGAGTTTGAAGAAGCGTTATTATATCTGTCAGCAAGGATAAGACGATCCACGGCGTCGTTTTATGATCCAAAAGAGTTCAAACTCTCTTGCAGTTATACACACATACACATCCACATATATACATTTGTGAGATACGCTATCGAAATCTTCGCGACGTACGGACGATTTCGAACTTTACACTCGCGACACGGAAAGTGGATCGCGATTTTTATCATTCCTCGGCGGGTGAAACGAGCAAAAAGGGGCGCGACTCATTTCGGGTGCGCCAGCTTGGATTACTCTTGGATCACTCTCCCGCGCCATCAATCTTATCAGCCGGATGAGAAAATTCTTTCGGTCATTCAAACGACAAAGGCAATACGAATTCGATCATTCTGCGAGGATTTCTTTTTGTACATGCATGGAAATCGATTTTGGAGACATGGTAAAGGATATTTTAGTTTTCGAATGAAAACTGAAAAATTGACAAAGATCTTTAGGATTTTTCGCATCCGTTGAATAAAAGCTTAAAACGCTGTGAATTCTTAAAAGTAGCTGAAAAGTTATCCAATACGTTTTGGATGTTGAACAGCAGCTGAGAAGTTAGTAAAAAAATTCGTTTTTTCAACTGTGATTGAAGAATCGTAAAATGTGTTTTGTATTTTTTAAAAATTCATGAAAAGTCGTCAAGAACATTTCGTATCACGAAAAACGAATTAAAAGTTATCAAACATATTTGAATTCCAAAACAGCATCTAAAAAAATCTTCAAAGTCCCTTTAAATTTCACGCCGCTTAAAAAAAAAACCAGCCACGTTTTCCATTCCGAATAATCCATCAAACGCGAATATACATAAAAGAAGAAATGAAAACCATTTTTGTAACGAGTAAAGCCAGATAAATTTCCAAGACCCAAGTTTTCGAGGTTGAGGTCAGATTTCTTGATTCATCCTTCTATACCCAGTTCGCGTATGAGGCAGGAATAAGTTCGAGGATCGATCGGGATGGGGCTCGTCTCGATCCGATAACAAAAGACGTTAACAAACTCGTGGAGAGATCATAGAACGAGCCATTCGCAAACACTCCCAACCCCATTATATCTTAAGCACACGAATTTCCCTTCCACTCCTTTTCCACATACAGCAACCGCCTAACCGATGATTTTAAGAACTAGGACATTTCTAGGGCAGTTCCCAAAGTAGCCAGTAGACGAAAGCTATCATTCGTTCAGACTTCAGTCTCTGGATTGTCTCGGAACGATCTACTCTTCGTCGAACATAGAACGAAGACGTTTTCTATATCTACCCCAAGATCGAAACTCGCGCCTGTCCGCTTCTCCCATTTCATACGATATTTTATAGTTGGCCAGGGGAAGAGTAAGTATCGAGGGTGGAGCAAGGTGGTTGGAATTGAGGTTGGGGTTGGTACCGGGTTGAGTGGTTACTCCACCGGGTTACGGGGGATGGTTACGCTCGTTAAGCTCCTGCGAGCATCTCGTCTATGCCCGCGCGGCGCTTTACCGAGTTAAACCTCGGAGCGTGTGCCGCTATACTACGGATCGACTCAAATTTAAATTGAGAAAGTATTTTACGAGAGCCTCGGGTATCCGTTCGAGAAAGACGACGAGAAGTGTGGGAGGTAGAGAGGCAGGAAGGTGGGAGGGCTGCGAAAGATCCAGTTTCACGGTGGCGTTGTCACATCTTGATGAACTTCCGGTAACGATCTGAGGTGGAATGTCTGGCGGTATAACGCTCGTTTCAACCTGGAAATGCTTTTCCCACTTTGGCCCTCTCCTGAGATCGTTTTTCTTCGATAGAGAAACGGAGAAAGAGAATCACTGATAGGCAGGGGAGTGGGGGCGAAGAGCAGTAGAGAAATGTCTTTCGAGATCGAAAGATTGGCCTCAGGCAGAAACGGTTAATTACGTTAATTTCATGTCTCAATGAATATGAAATGCTTCGAGAGGAGTGAGAGAGAAATCTTGAGATGACAGTTGGTGGCTCCTGTGTATAAGATGCGGAGGAATTGTGCAGGGTCCTTCATCGTGCTGAGTTAGGCTACTGTGAGAATCTGGAAATCGAGGTTATCGAAAGATTTTTGTTCAAAACATAATCAACATGATTGTAACATTGTTGGGACATTTGTTGTTATGTATATGTATATTAATAAATTTGTGTAGCGTATTTTATGCAGAGGTATTAATTATCGCAGTTTTTGTTAAATATCAATATTATATTATATTATAAATACTGCTGATTCGTATGAATACTCTATTTATATTATTAGAGATATTAATATTTAGGCAGATATTGAAAATTATAGCTTTCCATAAAAAGATATTGGTTAACCCATTTTTTTCAAATTTGATAGTAGGTAAGCGAATCCCTTGAATATCAGCTTATTTCAAATTTTTTATTGAAAAGTGAACCAATCTGCGATTGAAGATCCAAATCGGAAATCCAAATCAGATGTTCCGCCTAATCACGTGTTCTATTGTGAAATTACTGAATGATCTTTTTTAACGAAGTCAGTTTTTAATTCGAAATCAATTAATTTTGCATTTGAACGAATGTTTATTGTTAATAAAATTAATATTTATATTTTGACGTTTTAGATGTTTGGGCGAATGCATATTCCAACTATTGGCGCTTTACCCCTTTTTCCCATTTATGGTAGATGAGCCTGCGAACAGTTCACCACAAAGCCCCAATATTATCATGTACAAATAAGAATAATAACACGTCGCCGAATAACGAACGACAATTGGGACGTGTGCACTGGTCGAGGGCGAGGGAGCAAGAGAGAGAGAGAGAGAGAGAGAGAGAGAGAGAGGGGGGGGTTGAGTAACTGAGACAGTAGAAGGGAGCTTGTGCAATTCCGAGCAATAAAACTCTCGGCAAACGTCGAGTGGTTTTTCTGATCGAAGATAAGACCTGTCAGAAAGGTTCACAAGACGAGTGCATCCAATCACTCTGCCGGCTAAAACGGAAGATAAGGAAAAAGGCTATACACGATATGTATACATTACATACGTAAATAAAAAAATCCATATATATATATAATACATTGTGGATATGGGCCTTTTCATACAAAAACGTTCAGAGAATAACAATACGAAAATCTGCTTTACAGAAGTGTGGAATTCTAACATACTACTGTTCTAGAAAATGAATTTCCGGTATAAAGTGAAACAAAAAGAATTCTACGAATACAGTCATTTACAAAGGTTTTGATACAAAGATTAAGTTTACTTAAGTCAAGGCTATTGTAGTGTATTTTTACTACTGATTAAAAAATAAGATTTGGAGATGTTTTTTTACGAAATCTCCAAAACTGTCAAAAATAGTATTCTGGAAGTACTATTTTGAAGCATATTTCCAAGCTTGGTAAAGTTGATATGTGGGAAACTATCTCGAGATTATGGAAAATAATGGTCTTGAATTCTTTCCAAAAATCGATTGTTTCCGAGACAGAAATAAAAATAAAAACACGAACTGAAGAAAATATGAAAAATATCTCTGAAAATATAAATTTTCTGACTCATTTTTCCAGACGTTGATTGAACTCGTCATTCTATAGATTCCACGAAAAATGAAAAGCTGTCTGGAAAAATTCACTCAATTTTTGTTTAAAAAATTTTTGTTCAATCGGCACGATTGATCAAATAATTACCAATCCTCTACAATTTGTTGTTGATCCGAAAAGAATTACGTAAACATGTTAAAAAAAAAACAGGAAAAATCTCCTCATTTGTAAAAAGTGTTTTTTCATCCAGTCTTTCGATATGGTACGGAATGACCCAAGCATAAATAAAAATGTATGAGTGGCAGAAAGGGAGGGTCGGTCGAAATGCCTCGTTACGTGAATAATGAAGGGGTAATTACATTACAAAGCGTGCGATCCTCTATCGCTCGGATCACGCATCAAAATTGAACTTGATAAGAGTGTTGGGTCACTCGCGAGCATTGCAAGGAAGAAAGAACAAGACCAAAAGATAAGCCTGTAAAACCTCCAAAAATAGATCGACGGAATTGATTGTGAAAGCATTCGTTGTATTTCCCATCGAGGGTGAGGAAAAAGTAAAAAAAAATTGTTATATTTCAAGGTCCCACCGAGATTTGAACTCGGATCGCTGGATTCAAAGTCCAGAGTGCTAACCATTACACCATGGGACCTGAGTGTCTGAGGATGCTTAAATATCGTAGTCGACTGAAGTCTAAAATTGATATAACATTGCGAACGTTTAAATATTCAAAAAATGTTATATTTGCAATTTATTTGTTATTAAAACGTATTTTATCTTTTAACCTTCAACAAATTCATATTATAAAAATAAATAAAAATGTCTTCATCGCTTACGGGTGCTTTTATTATGCTTTCATTATGCTTTTATTATTCAGATAATCGAAAATATTTCAGTTGTTTCTATAGTTAATGCATTTAATAATGCAAGTATGCACATTGATAATTATGATGATAATAATAATATTGTTGTTTTTTGCTATTACCATTTTTATTTTATTTTAATTATGAATATTGATGAATTGACTTTATGAATTATCTGATTAAGTATTAAGTATTCGTTAAGTGATTTTATTAATTAACTTTTTTGTAATCATTATATTTCAATCATTTTCATAGTTGTTTTTATTATTATTCGAATGATTGTTCTCAATAATATTATATTTATTATTAGTTACATCATCAACTCCATTTTAATCGATCAAAAGTAGGTCTTTTTTAAATGATGGAGGGAGGAGGGGTCGAGTTTTTTATATCTACATTCAAAATATTATTCGTTGTTTGTTCTAGCTTGAAAATGATGATCTGTGCGAATACGCCCATAGAGAACAATGAAAAAAGGGATTTTTATTTCATCGACTACTGCGCCGCAGTTTTGTTTCAAAAGAATAACAAAAAAAAATCTTTAACTACAAAACTTGTACTGACATGTATAAAAAACCGAACCGAAGCGATGAAAGCGGACAGGTAGGAACAGGCAAAAGCGCTAACAAGCACGTACCGTGAGAAAGGAATCAATAAAAAATATATAAATGTATAAATATATACCTATATATGTATGTGAATTCGATGTCAATTAATTTTATTAGAAGAATATATTTTTTCTATTTATTAGTCAATTGTCAATTAACTAAATTTCATTGAACAGTATTTTGAATTACTTTTTTATTATATATAACGAATTTTGAAGGACCAGAAATAAATGAGTAATCTTATCAATCTGTAAACCAAGACAAGCAATCAATAAGTCTGATTGATTTAAGTATATAAATTCAAAATGTAACATTTAAATCAATATCAAATTATAAGCTTTTTTAATAAATTATCTATCACTAGCGATAAATGACCAATTAATTAAATTCAATTAATTTATATTAATTGATGACTTCTATGCATTTATTAATAAATAAATGAGCTTGTCCATTCCCAGGCTTTCAAAATCCATAATAAATAGCGTACAATTAATTACTCACTACTGTTAAATTAAATGTGCTGCATTGATAATTAATTGATAACCGGCCATGAACAATATATATACATATATCTATATATACATTTATATAAATGAAAGTGAGCACGTATATTTATTTGATCGAGCTTGACATTTTCGAACCCTCGAAGTCTGCGGTGAATTTTCATCGGCGATGGTATTATTGAATTCGCTTGAGTTTTGCGCTGGTGTTCGCATACGTGTGCACGAGGCGTGCGGGGGTTACTCGCACCCCATTCCGGCTCGGATAACAGGCAGGGCATTTCGAAAGGATCGAAAGACCTACAATTTTGAATCGGTTGAAGAGAGTCAAGGAGAGCACGGGAGATTTATATACATGCGCGCGCACATATACACGTGAACGGGAGAATAAATAATCACACATATGTGCAAAACGTGTAAAGGTATGAGTAGCGCCGGATTCGACCGACCCTTCTCTACAAACCGTCAACCCCTAATTGAACGGAAGTCGGCAATAAATATTATGTTTCGCTCTCTTCGTTGTCGTTATACGTACGAATATACACCCGGGGGTTGATTTTACAATGGCATTCAATGAAATAAGTACACTTACGTTTTCTCAGCACGGAAACGGATGTGCAATCAGTGTGACGTTTCCAACCCTCTCCACCTCTCTCTCTTCTTCTTCTTCTTTCGGAGACATAATCGCGCCCACAATTTTACGACCCGAACGTTTTTCTCATTAGCATCTCTTACACGAAAATCTCCCACGTGTACGAGGCATTAATAACTGATGTGTATCACGCCGATTAAAATCCGGTCGTTTTTAGGGTTACCCCTAGGCGCAATGCGTCAGGCACGGAAGTGAGAAATTAGTGTAACACCGTATTCGTTACGCGTGTGAAATAATACACTTTTTTCAAAATTAATTTTTACGAGTGACGGGGATATTTGGGGGACTGAGAAAACGATATTTATCAAACTGTCATCCCATGGAGAAAAATACAGATATGTCTATGTTTTGATGCTTGATGAACATACTCGGTGTAGTCGAAAAGAATTTGTTGACGGTTAATGTTCAAACGGAAAGGAACAGAAAGTTAGGAAAAAAAGAAAAGAAAGTTAAGTAAATAAAAATAAGTACCATTTTTTTAATTCTATCGCTAAACTTATTTTACAATGTATATTTATTTAAGGGAAACTATTATTGGTAATTATGCAGAAGTGGAGCTGCAACTCAATTTTAGTGCGATATTTTCTTTTTTTTGCTTTAAATTACTTTAATCAGTCACCATTAGTGATATTTAGCCGGCGGATGCTAACATTTTTTAATATTTCGAATTTTATAATCGTCGAAATGAGCCGAATTTATTAACTAAATGAGCCTTCCAGAATATTCCCAAACCAACCCAAACAACCTCATAACTTATGAAAATAATTAATGTTGTTTGGGTTTAACAATTAAAAATCTCATTTTTTTGTTTAGATAAAAACATTACAGGGTCCATAATACTTTTGTCCAAGGCTAAATTTAAATATATATACATGTATATTTAAAGAACAATCTGCTATAAGGTAATTTTCATAGCATTGTTAGAAAGTCAATATTTGCATAGATGTTTATCCAAGACGGAAAAAAAATCTGTAAAAAAATGTTTTCCACATTGCAATATCTCGAGACCGGGGATGAGCCGCCTTGGAGTTATCGAATCATAGAAAAGGCGGGGATACCACTGAAAAGTGGAGTCAGTCTGGAGACGCAGAAAGAACTGGTGAAAAAGAGAGACAAGCAAGAAGAGGGAGAGATATCCGGAAAGGGACGAAAAGCGTATGGCTGATGCGCCAAGGGAGCATCAGAGGGTTAACTGTAAAATATAAAACGAATCTCATTAGTCGTGCTTGGATGAATACACCGTCGGGAACAACCAAGAGGGTTGGGGTAGGCCGTCACTTTGATGTCGAACGACGTGCCCTCGAGCTCGACCTAGCCACGCGATACATTGTTGTTATCATTATTATTCCTATCATTATCGCTATTCATTACAATTCAATATACTCGCGACAGCAGCTTTTTTAATTATCGAGTCGCCAATCAAAGGGTCTCCTCGCGCAATACCAAACCGTGACATTCTCCACTTTTTCCCGAAATATTAATATTGCACAGGGGTGTTAAGAGCTTTATATCATTTTTTTAAATTTTCCTTCGAAGCTCGATGGACATCAATGAAAAGATTGCGAATAAATGAAGGAGGGATTTACAGAAGCGACAAGACCAAAAATTGTCAATGTGTGTGCCCACACACCCTTAAAAAATAAATATAAACAGCTGGGGTAGGAAAGCTCCAAAAGGGGATAGAGGAGATCACTAAAAGAGTGAGAAAGGCGATAAAGGGCGAGTGAATATGTGACGATGACTGCATTACGAAGACAGAGCACCCCTATAACGCCACGTGACCGGTTCACTCGTCTGGCAAGGGCAGTAGGGCGGCCATATTGGATTTTTAAAATGCGCGGGAAAGAGAGACGAAAAGGGATCCAAAAGAGGGGTCATCGCAGTGTATTGAAAGTTATACATACATATACGTGGACTTGGTAAAACTGGGATGTTGTACGCTGGCATTCAGAGGGGAGATTCATCCCTCACCCCATCGAGAATGCAGAAAGACTCGAATTAAAGATCACAAAAAAGCGTGCACGTCACGCCTGGTGGTAAAATAGTGTGTGACTAATCCTCGATTCTATTCTGTTGGTCTTACCACGTTATTCGTATTAGGTAATATACGTACGTTGATATGTGATACATATGGCTAATGAAGAGTAACTTTCGTTTGAAGATTTCAAATTAAAGAATTTGCTAACATTGGTCATCTGGTCGGAATTTACATCAGAAATCAGAAATTGACATCTATTTGGAGAAATTATATCGATGACTGTATATCTGTTCCAAGTATTCAACAAAATAGTTTTTCAATTTTTATATTGGGATCATACGTAAATCGTACTATCATTAACCCAAAAAATAAATATGTGTGCTGATTGATTCATCGTTGAAATTGATCTTTCTCTACTTTATAGACTGTCAAACGTGACAACGCTGTCTATTTATTTGAAACTTAACCCAAACACTTGCTGGATCGTAAATCTTGATGATATAATATTTTTATCATTTGCAGTTATTTAATTCTAGGTATGCGTTGTGCATTTAAACTATTTACATTTGAAGAAACTTTTGCCCATAATCGACTGTGAATGCATATGTTCATAACTACTAAATATTTTAGTGAAAAATTCCAAAATAACTCATGTATCTATCCAGAAATATAATTCCTCAAATCCTCAAAAATGTTGGGGATTTTTCAATATTCATACAGGAATACCTTAAAGCGTATAAAAAATAAATCAAGGAAAAAAATCGTCAAATAAGCATTCAGAAAATGATCAGCGATGATTTAACTTTGACAACTCGATTTTCTTCATCCCATTCCTAAACAATGATTCAACGGTATAACCAGATATACAAATCACTTTCCTTTATCCACCAGTGTAGGCGTCTTTCAGCAGGTCATCATCCAGAGAACAATGAGGGCGGCTACCAGCTGTAACGACCTTCAAAAGTCCTTGGGCTAGGTCAGTTCAACATCGTGATGTTGCGAAAAAACAAATGGTCACCTGACACAAGCTAGTGATTACAACATCGAGTATCCAATTGTGACAATCTCAGGTGATTAATCATCCAATAGTTATTAATCAGGAATAAAATGGACAATCTAGAAAAAAGGTTCCCACGGACTGTTTCGCACGCGATCGAGTACCAGTTTTAGGAGGGTCGACACGTTGATGCGCAAGCCAAGAAGAACAACGTCGACCTCATATGCCCGCGTTTATTCACCGTTTTTCCTTTCGATCAGCTGCGCGTATGCGCCTACGTATTTATCTCGAAAATCTGTAAATGCGTGACGAGTTCTCTCTCTCTCTCTCTCTCCCTCGTTCTCGTTTGCATGTAGATTTAAATGAACACGTGTACACAGACACACATGAGGAGTTCGTTGACGCGAAGTGTCCAGGCTTCATAATCGCCGCTTTGACGCGCGCACGCAGATGACGCTATGCGGGCGTTATCACAATCCTGTCATCTTCTCGCTCCGTTACTACATTTTCGATTGCCTGTTTCTCCGTGTTTCTATTCACACGTACGCACAACGGGCACCACGCTCAAACTTCAATCCCCAAAGCTATAACGACAAATGGTTGCCCGTCTGTAGTATCGGATGCCCAATATGACTAATAAAACACGTACCTTATCACTTCCATTTTCGGCGCCCCGTCGATGATGATGAACGAGAAAAAGCACCCCGCCGGGTTCACCACCCGTTGAATTATTGTGACCCCGATTGTTGACGGCCTAGCCAACGCGACCAGTCGAACAACCCGAAGAGGGTGAAGGACTTGATGATCGTAAGAAATGGACAATCGATTCGATCCAGGTCGTTGGCTCTCAGTAGCCATCATTGTTCAGTCTCACTTTGTTCAATCGCGTATCGATAGGATCTAATATCTGCACTCCAGAACTTATGGAGTTTCAAGATTTGAATGAAACTCATGGAACACCTTTGGTGTTGCCAAACTGGGTGAGTACCTGGGTGTTGAGATGTGAATACTTAGCAGATGCGCATTGTTCCTTGGCGACCAATTTGCAACTGCTACGTATTCAGATCTCATTTGACAATTTATATTTATTTATGTATTTATGGCAAGAAATGTTTTTCTCAGATTTTTTTTCCAGATTCAGGATCAAGTCGCGTCGTTTTAACGATTATCGATTTTGTGGAGTCCTGATGGTGAGACGTAGAAATGGCCTTCTATTTCTACGTCTCACTATCAGGACAAGGTATTGGGGGGTTTTCTTTGGATGAGAGTCCTGGCTTTAAAAAGCTGAAGAACATGGTTGATTAGATATTCGGCTTACATTAATACTCTAAATGACTTTACTCATTATTGGAATAAACAATTTCAATAAAAATCAATGATTGATTATATCAATAATAACGTCAAGTTATTATGACCGTTCACGTTAACTTTTGGAGTATAGACATTTCAGTGATTAAAAAATGAATAATTATTATATCAAGATGTAACAAATATATTATATTTGTGATATCCAGAATGGCCGTTTCAGATGGATAGCCGTTTTAGATGTTGAACAATGTTCATACTGGAGAATGAGGAATACCCAATTTATAGATTACGATGTCGCCATTCTGGGCGATAAAGCATGTCTATTTAATAGGATAAAGACCCCCGTACAAGTTAAATAATTTTTATTTCAGAAGCTGCAGATTTGACATTTTATCAATTAAAAAATGACACTTAACTACTCAAGTTTATAAAAAAAATCAATATTTCGACTTTCATCGTCAAGAGGATCTCCAGAAAGTACTCTTACTCGACTCCACCAATGTCAAGCCCACATCAAACTTGCGTGTCCATTCGCTCAGCAAGAATATTCACTCAAACACAAAAATATACAAACTTTCATTTTTAAAAAACCTTTAAAATGCAATAAAATATCTCTAAGAAAATAAAATTTGTATAAAATGGAGTAACCTTTCCTATGAAATATATTTTTTCCAAAAAGTCTCTAAAAATAGGGAAATATCCACAAGACTCGAATGATTGCGTACATTACCTGCCAATAAAACAATATTTGCCTCTATCCAATCGTCATCGTGCTTGTTTCGTTAGCTATTGAAAGAGTCGACCTGCCCCCCCCCCCCCCCCCTCCCTCTCCTATCCAGTAAGCTGTGGCATGAAATAATCTTCGATTCGAGATAAAATGCAATAAATATTGTAGCGAATATAATTGGGGTCCCTATGACACAATGACGAATGACGAGGGAAGCGTATCATTCGACGACAATCAATTTCCCTAATACGTACACGCAGTGGCGCATTTGCGGGCGTGATCGGATACGCACATCCGGTGAATGCACGGATAGAAATGGTCGAAGTGTAATCCCCAAAGGGCTGAGCTACGTCGGAGCGAAGCAGGAAAACGCGTGGACACATGTACGCACGCGGTAAATGTATTAATAGCAAGCCCAAAAGAGGAGGATAATTAATCACGATGAAGTCCTTGGCGTGACGGATCGTGTTCGTGAGGCGGCAGCGTTACCGGAAATTCTTTTGGCTCGTGTAACACCGGACACCGTGTATTAACACCATCGGGGTGATGATAATGATTTTGAAGACGTTCAAGTTCGAGGACTGTCCTCTCAGAAAGAAAGAACGAAGACATGTCCCGATATTGACTGTTTCGTATCAAGCCCTTATAATCATTTCCGAAGTGGTTTTGAATCTTTAAATCAGTTTTTCAAGAAATGCCTGACTTCATAGATTCAGAGTTTGATAATTTTACTTTGCGTTTAACATGAATAATCTTTGAGTAATATTGATTTTAAAAAATTGCAGCTATTCTACTCACCCCCATGTCTCAGATAATAAAGCTTTCAGTTCCTCTTAAAGGCATGACAAACATTACCACGTGACACACGAGTGCGAGAGAGATAGTCTCAACGTTTTTAACCGCGATTTCTCAAGAATGAAATGCCATATCCAATATGGCGACCGGGGGACCTTCGCTGCCATCGTCCTGAATGCATACAACAAATTTCGTACCGATTGGCTCAGCCGTTTGAAAGAATAGTGATTTCAAAATTGCGAAGTGGACAGAGGCCGTGTTCTCGATTTCTCGTCGTGATTTCTCAAGGTTGAAACATTTTTATCGAAAATGGCGAGCAGGAGGCCCTCGCTGCCATCGTCTTGAATGCACACAACAAATTTCGTACCGATTGGTTCAGCCGTTTGAGAGAATAGTGGTTTTGAAAATTTCGAAGTGGACAGAGGCATTGTTCGTCATGCCCTTAAAGCTGTCCACTGGATCAAAGTGCTGATACCCAATATCGTAGAGGATAAATTTCCTCAAAGTATTTCATTCCTTACGCGATATCTATTCATCGAGATTTTCGAAAACTATGAATGGACGTATGCATAATCTACCATTGGAGACCATTCAACATCCCTTGCCTGAAAGCGTTCATGTACACGTCTGTCTTTTGGAAAGTGGATCGTAAATGCTCATCCGAAACCCTTTTCAGAAGCTTTCGCTTTCTCTCAACCTACACCGCTTGAAGCTTCTAGCTGGAATGCCATCGGAGACACGGTCGCGTGGACCAACTTGCCCGGAAGGGTTGGATCAGATGGATCGGATGTAGCGTGTGTTTGGACCCTCGCGGCCGCATAGATGAACTACGTGAATGTGGGTATAGACATACAGCTGTTGGCAGCTTCCGGCCTTTCGACACGTCCGCGGCTAGGAACCTTCTCGCTGACCCGCGCGATCCCCTGTCTGTCGTCCAGCGTTACATACCTCGAAAGACCTTCAACCCGGCAAGATATATGTTCGCGTCCACCAACCGAAGCATTCCCTCTCTTTCTATGCCGGACAAGAATATTTACGAGGTTCGATAGGTTGCGGTCACCCCAAAAATAAATGATCCTTCAAGTACCTCCGGGGACACTATTGGTGTTAACACTATTCATTTATTCATTGCGCTTATTTGCTCAACTGGTGAAATTTTTATTTGCATCTAACATTATTCTTCAACATTCTTTAACATCAAAAATCGCTGTAACTTGATACCTCGAATGACGATTATTCGAGGTATAAAATATCAGGTCGTCAGACCCAAATATGGCGATCCTCCAACTTATAAAATGTCGATTCTTAAAAATAAAAAATCGTGAGGTTTCTCTAAAAATCTCTAGAATTACTATTCTTGACGGTCTAATACAGACATTCTGTGACTTCTAAAATACCTAATCTTTAACCGCTACCGCGTTTGCTCTTCAGCCTCTTGTATCTATTCTTCAATCTGTTGAGTATCATTTAATGAGAGTCAAAAACGTCCTTTCTGAAACGTGTGAAATGGAAATCCTTTAACTTTCAAAATAACCCTTCAGACTCTAAGAGGACTAATGTTGAATTTGGAAAATGCCAATACCACTAAAACGTCGCTTCCTTTGCCTCTAAAGTAACATAACTCTTCAGCTTCTACAATAGCTATTTGAAAAAGGCATTTTCCAATAGCTAGGTTTCCTACAAGAGCCTTTTTCAAATAGCTATTGTAGAAGTTGAAAAATTATGTTATTTTAGAGGCAAAGCAAGCGACGTTTTAGTGGTATAGGCATTTTCCAAATTGAACATTAGTCCTCTTGGGGTTTGAAGGGTCATTTTCAAAAGTAAAGGATTGCCATTTCACACGTTCCAGAAAGGACGTTTTTAACTCTTCCTTTCTAAATAGCTACCATTTCCTACGTTGGAAAATGGTAGTTCTTCAAGCTGCATATTAGCGATACAACCAACTCCAATATGGCCATTCTTTAACCTCAATGCAAAACATTCACATCCCCTTAAATATATATTCTTCAAACCATAAACTTATCGTTTACACCTATGTTCTCCATTTTATCAAAAAATTAAAAAAACACTAGAATTTCCATAAAAATAAAATTTCTAAAATCCCTTTGTTCTCTTCTGCAGTATAGAGCAGAGAATCTCGACTTGAGTGAAGGCATAACAATATCAGTGACATTCCAATCAATTTAATGATTTTACTCTCCCTTTAGATATTTTTGTTCGTAGCGTTTGAGGGCACATTGGGGTAACACTCGGACCGTCCATCCTTGTCCGATCATTCCCGCTTCTCGGTGTTCGAGTACGTGTCCACTCTGCGGTTCCACGTGCGCGGCGGGCTCGCGCGTTCAACCGGACACGCGTGCACGGACCGCCGAGAGATGGGTATCCAGCTTGGACGCAAGGTGGCCGCGAGTCGAGTATACATGTATGCGAGAGTGTATGCGGTGAGTTACGGGACTGCGGACAGGGTGATGCATTGCCGGTGAAACCGAAGGATCGGGAGATATCCCATGGGAATCGAACGGGGAGGGACTTGCACACCTCGCACCATTAGAGGCATACCCGACCAACGCGGGCAAATCCTCTGCATCCTATACGTGCCCATATGGAGAATGGACACTTTGAGATTATCCTATCTGTACAAAGTTAACTATGTATACACGTAGCAATTTTGGAGACTTCAGGGTAATTATGTACTTTACTGACTTTTCCGAAAAATGCGTGTTAATTTTATTTTTTTGTCATTTTCTCTTTGTTTGGATTATAAACGATGATGTTCAGTCGGGGGAGACTGAAATCTCCTTCCCCATGAAAAGTTATGGGGTTTTCAAGTTCGTGGAAACATGGAATGAAATGGGGCGTACATTTTCTATACAGTGACTCGATTGTGGCCAAACAAGCAAACAAACCCAAACCCTAACCCAAACCCAGACCAAACAAACTCAAACAAATCCATACAAAGTTATGGGGTTTTGATGTTTGCGGAAACACGTGATAAAATGGGACGTGAGTTTTCTGAAAAATGACTCGATTTTCGTCTATCTCGTTTACTTTTTATGTAAGGGTAACTTTTTATGGAAAGGTGGAATTTAGCTTCCCCCGACAGAATATCATCATTTATAACCCAATCAATGAGAAAATGACAAAAAATAAATTTTGCACACATTTTTCGGAAAAGTCACTACAGTACATAATTACCAAATAACCTGAACCATGTAAGACTCACCTTATTTGTTTTTGAGTGTAAAACAAAAACTGTGAATGTTGAAATAAAAGAAAAATGTTGATTTAATTATTTATTCAATAATCAACGTAGTGATAGTAATTTTGGTTCAGAAAACAATGTTCACTATTAACTATAAGCTTTTTAAAAAAAAGCGTCTTCTGGGCCTTTTTCAGACTACTGTTTATTAATACTACTCTTTAGACTACTGTTCAACTTCAGTTCATACTTCAGACTACTGTTTATTAATAAGTCTATACCCGTTGTAACTTCGTAAAAAATAATTAAAAAAAAATAAAATCTTCAATTTTAAACTTCGATTTTGATAACAACGTGTATAGTGCTGATAAACCACTACATATAATTAGTACGAAGATTCACTAAGTAATATTGAAAACACTTTTTGTTTACGAAACTTTTTTACGTCGAAAATCTCTCCGCTCTTTAAATGCTTTCCATACAAACGGATACAAATTTTATAAATTATTGGAAGCACATTCTACGTTCATTTCCTTCACTCTGCCATCAGTCATTTTCGCCCCACGGTCGCTTAAGAGCTCCACACCCGCACGACGAATCCACCAACAGATTAACACCAAAATCCAACCCCAAAATAAACAATAATCAACCAAGTCCTACGTTTATCACTCAGCAGACCATTCCATATCAACGCGACCAAATTTACCCATACAAAAAACTAAAACTTTCGTTACCACCTTATCAATTTCACACTAAGCCATTAATCCCACTTATAATTAGCCTACTTCTCCAGCAAACATAACAAATTTCACCACTTATCATAGCGATGAAAGAAACGAAGAGTTAGCCCCATTTTCAAAAACCGAAGACCGATGTGTCAATTGTCGAAACGTATTGACCGAATATTTCGAACTCGAGCTATTTACGACTTGCTCTCGAAAAAGTCTCTTCTCCCCCCCTCCTTTACCATTTTCTCTCTCTTCTCTCAAAAAGTCCCAGGATTTCGGAACGGATGATTGATCGATTAGATGAAAAGACCGTAGCGGTTAAAATTCACGTTCGTCGAGTGTATGAGATGAGAGTAATTGAAATAGAGAACTAAAGAAAAGGGGCATAATGGACCGACCATTTCGAGCGGTGTCGAAAATACGAGAGTTTCGCCAACTCGTTAAAAGTAACTCGTTTCTACTAGCCCCCCCCTCCTCCCTCCACCCTCCCGTCGACCCTCCTCCTCCCGCTAGCCCTCTTCGACCCTACCTCACTCACCAGTAATTTCCCTATTCGCTAATGCGTATCCGGAATATCCAGGAGCAGCGTTTATACGCGGACTCTGCCACTTTATTTTTATTCAAAGTACACGTTCGAGCTTGGACGAGAGGAAAATTCGTATACGAGAGAGGGAAACGATGTCACGCTGGTCACATCGCGCTTTTCCAACTCTCTGCGCCTTTTACCTCAACCCTCCTCCACCCCTCCAATACAAGGATAGAATCCCCTTTGGAATGCGTACACCGAGTGATAGCGGGAGTTTAATTCCGTGAGGCGATTCGATCGATTACCGCGATTAAAATAAAATGTAAATACCTTGGGGTACTTGGCTGTCGCCAGGGATACGTGTTATGCAAATCCTCTTTTGCGTTTGAGAAAACGGTATAATCGCTTATTCAGGGTTTCTGTATTGGGTGGTGTGTTTTTTCACCCCTGGAAGCTTCTCGCTCTTCCTCCCTAATTCTAGGGCTAAATGTAACGAGCAACGACAACTATGAAGCCCAAGTCTGCCAGAAAAATAAAATGCGAAGTGCAGACGTTCTGTAAAAAAGAAAAAGGAATGGTGAAGTATGGTAAAGGATGAGGATTGACGATGAAGAAAAACGGAGGAGAAAAAAGTGAAATAAAGTGGAAGCCAATGGAAAACGTCTGTGAAGATATACTCGTTTTTGTTGTTAGTGTTTGGTACGAGGAAGCTCTTGAAAATCTCCGAAATTCTATTTTCTCATAGCTATAGCGAATGGTTCACATAGTAGATTGTATATAGTTAACGAATGGTCGAAGATCCCGACAACAGTACTTGATTCGTATAGACACGTTGATGGCATTCCCCTCTTCCACTATCTCAGGGGAACGATAAACTTCGACCATAGTTCACGAGAATTACGTTGGACTTGTAGCCATCTATCGTCCACCGTCAGATTCAAGGGGAATCGAGTTGGTTTATTTATTCAAGAACTCTAGTGCACTCGCTGAAAAAAACTTATCCGATATGCACGCAATCGTTTAATTTACGGTGTGTAGGTTTAAACGAGATCTATTTTGGTATTAAATAGTTATTTGAGGTTATTTATGGGAGGCTCGAGTGAATGAGGGGTAGTTAAAAGAAAATTGGTATTTATTATGGAATAAATTGACCTTTAGGTATTTATCGATCAGCTTCCGTTTTTTGGATTGATATTCTTTCAATTTATTGGTTTGTTGGACTATCGCTAAATTTTACTTTATTTGTTGGATCAATCTTCAAATATTTCTCCAATTTATTGTTTCATTGGATTGATCGTCGGAAATTCCTTCAATTCATTGATTGGTTAAATCGAGTATAAAATCGTTCTCCAATTTATTGATATTCGTCCAATTTGTTGGCTTTTTAGATTCATCGTCAAATCTTGTTCTAAATGCCATTCGCAAGTTGTTCATTCGCCATCAACTCTCCAAATTGGCCACCCAACAGAGTATTGGTAAAAAATTAAAACTCAATAAACACTCCAGACTTCCAGGCTACTTTTCATGACATTATTGTTTGAATGATCTTATATGAACGTACAAACCTGGCCGTCATTTTTCTCAAATGAAAAAATGGAAAAAATCTTTACTGTCAACATTCACCATGCAGCGACCACATTGGGAATCACCAATTTACCTAGACAGGTCGACGTGAATGGAAGAACGTGATTTTAGGCCATTCACTGGAATAGATGCACCAGCATTAATAATCCGCATAGAGGAATGGGCTTTCTCTATGAATCGTCCCTTGCTTCCACCCCGTGCCGCCTCATCGTTCTCCGAAATGATTAATTAGTCGACCCGTCGTAGTGTCGTTCTGGTTGCGGCTTTGTCACTTCCTGCGAATACAGAAACTCCAGCCCCCACTCTTTGTCTCGATTTACCGCCCTCGTATATCCCTCGTACCATCAACCCTCATAGGCAGCTTTCGTACTTATGTACCAAACTATACAGAGTGAGGCACTAACTCTTGCCACCTTGAGAAAAAGGTGAGAGGGAGAGAGAGAGAGAGAAAGTGAGAATGAAAATAAGAAGGTTTGTGCAAGTGTTAGGATGGCTAAGTAGATAAGGTGTCCAATTCCATAATGAAAGAAGTAGATTCCATACGGAAAGAAGTAGTTCAATCCCAATAATGAGTAAAAAGGTGAACAAAGTATACCACCTTTCACATATCCGTACAAAAACAAAAAGGATACTACCAAGATTTTCTAAAATTCATAATCTCTAATCGTTTTTGTTTTTCAATTCCCACATAGATGCAGCAGCCGTTTCTTGGGCAATACGTGAGTTTGATATTTTAGCGAGTCTGAACAGCCATTGATGATTTACCATTACAAATCTCGCATAGTCCAGATTTTGCCCGCTTACATCATCGTTACCACGCCATCGTTTTTTTCTCAGGCAATCAGTCGCGGTCCGTTACTGTCCCGATTGTAAAATTCTATTTGAAAGCCGCCTAAGCATGACAATGAAAATAGCGAAGCTGCCGGAAAACCGCTTTTGTCTTCGGGCACATTTAGATGGCCGTTAATACGTGTTGGAACACACTAGACGGAGGATGCCAAGCAAAGCAAATTGCATTGTAAGCGAACTGCAACAGGCGTGCCATTAATCAATGCCCGATGCATCTCTAACCCATATGCACACACCGTGGCGAGTCTCCACGTCCGATACATTCTGCCAATTTCCCAACTCTGCCGGACTCTCTCGTCAAGTTGATGGTCAAATAACACAAGGGCACGAATCCACGAACAATTCCTCTTCCTCCGTTTCCCTCTTTCAACGTCATTGCCGGGCCCTCGCTCTCTCCTATCCCTCCCCCAAATACCCCATTGTAACGTTCTCCATGCACTCCCCAAATCCTCCCGGATGATGGAAACTCGTGTGTGCTCGCCAGATATTGGCAGAGCGAAGCACTCGCGAGTCAATGACACCAAATGTACGGGCTTTTGCATATATATACAAAGCCTCATTCCAAAAGTAGCAAATCGATCGTTGTCGATCTTTGGGCGCGAAAACGCCATCGTCCGGGACATATTGAACACCGAGGACCACCAATTGTACGCGACGTCGCGTATGTACAGGGTGACAATTACGAGGTTATCCTTCATTTTTAAACGAAATTACGGGGTAGGCTAGGGAACCCGAACTTCGACTGACCAGAAGGCTCAAAATCCCCAATTTGAATATTCCGAAACTACAAATTTTGTACATTTTTGTGTTTGTTTGGGTTTGTTTAAAATCAAGGGTTTAAAATCTAACTAACGAACCCAAACAAACCCAAATAAATTTCGTGCTTTTGCTGACATGACCTTTATGAAATTTGTAGTTTCGGAATTTTCAGCGTTTTGGTCAATTGAAGTTTGTGTTTCTTACTCAACCCCGAAATTACGAGATAAATGCTAGCCAAACTTGAAACGTATTTTTCTCGAAGTAATTTTTTATAACGGTGGTCACAATTTCTAAACGTGTACCAAACGGATTTCCTTGAGATTGCAATCGAAATAAGACTTTCAATTTTTTGGGGTCGGTCGAACCAGAGAAACTTGAAAGCTTAAGAATACGATATGATTTATTTAAAGATTTCGTTCTTTTGTTTCTGATTCACCAGATGGCTAAAATCAAGTATGAATATATTTGCATCAAATTTAACATTGAACACTGCTAACGAACTTGACCCATAAAAGGTCAGATGAATTTTCAGTTATCTTACTTATACCATCAAAATCAGCTTTTCAAAAATAACCCTGATTTTCTACTTGACACAGTAGCCCATTATAGAAACAAATAGCATTTCTCCACTTTAAAATACATTGCAGATAATTGTTGTCTCCGTAACACAAAGAAAAGGTGTTCAAAAGTGTATTTTATTTGAAATTCAATTATCTTTATCGTGTCATTCTCAATCTGGAATTTCCATGTAATCCGAACGCTTAATCTTTTTTTTACGAATCCTGATTGATCAAAATCATAGCACAAACTGGTTAAAAAACGTTTGGTCGCCTTCCAATCATCACCCTGTATACATACTATGTTTATACATGGAATGTATGCACTTCGTGCTTAGAGTCTATGGCCGGACGTTTCGACGTGACGGTAATTAGTTCTCGGTCTTGGATATCGCACAATCGATCATTTACGTTCTATGGCATTTGTACAATCGTGTGCGTGTGTATGTATATATATATATGCATATATAGCTCGTCACGGCGACCGTACCGACCTCCATTGTCCACAGGTGCAGGGGCTTTGTTTCACGCCGCCTATTCATCATCGATGAACTACGAACCTCCAAATATTTGACAATTTTTAATTCACCTGTAGTTATCACATCAAATGCTATAATTTATTCATTCCAATTGCTTCATTATTACAAAAATGCTACGTTACCATGCGAATTGTCTTTATCGTAATTTTGGTTCGCTCCCATTGATCGAATATCGAGTTTCATTGTAAGCTGATCGAAATGCCCTACACAACGGTAGAGGAGCTGTCATTGCCAATAATTAGCGTTTACGATTCGAAGAATCAATATCTCCCTCTCTTTTTTTCATTTTTTTCGCGTCTAACTATTTCTGTTCATTGACTACAGATTCCAATTAATTTCTTCAATCTCCTGAAGAAAGACAATATATTCGTCTTCCATAATGCACAACTTAATGAACAACCATCAAAATCAAAAGAAATTTACGAAATAAGTATTTTGATAAATAAGCTATACGAGAGACGTGAGTAAATTTTTACTTACAGCCTCGCGTAAGTATACATAATCACCAATCAGAGATTCTTTAAAAAAAAGAATTGGTAACAAAAAAAATATTTCAAATATAAGTAAAATAAGATGGCAAGCAGAAACAGCGTGCAGACGTGCCTAGTGGAAGAATTATTTCCTTCCCACCGCAAATTTACTTCTTTTCACGACTATGTCACCCTCACTCTTTCGTATGAATGATACACTTTTTTTCCGGGCATAATGCACTGGCCTATTATGTGACAGATGCACATAATAAATGGTTAAAGAGTTAGTGGAAAAAAAAACATTTTTTATGCCACTTTAGAAACGGGTAAGGGCATGATGTTTTATAAACTTACCTTCTCATTGCGTGCAACAATAAGAGTGTCAACTTCAGCACGAGCTCAGAGCTGGATATTATATACACAGTCTCAATTATGTATATATACATATATATTCGTATAATGACAACACGACGGGTTTTGGTTGATGGCTATGACGCTTCTATAATTTCTTCGTCACCTGTAAGCTGCGATAGCATTAATTACTATTTGAAGTTCCAAGTCTGCTGGATCACGTAGTTTTTTCCACCCCTCGCTTATACCTCTCCTTGTATTTAAGGCCCTCCTTTTTCCTGGCTATAATACAGCTCCCTCGGTTTTTACCTCTTTCTCTTTCCCTATATTTCAGTATTCTCCCTTTCTCTCTCTCTCTCTTTCTCTCTCAGACATTGAAGTTCCCTCTTCAACCCTCTCTCTGGGTCTTTAAATTTCATTTTTCTCCCTTTCCCTTAATCTTTTGAAATTTCGATTCATGTATTTTCGACCCCCTTCTACAGTTTTCTGCTTCCGGGTGTTTTTGGTCTAGCACAACTGCTCGCATTATATTCCTTTTCACCCATACTCAATTTGAATAATTTTGTTGATTATACGTAAGCAGATAATTCGGTGTAAAAAATTGACATAATTCTTAACCTCGTTGCGATTTACTTATTTCCATCAGCTTTCGGGCTCCGGAAACATCTTTCACCAAACTGCAATAGTTGGCAATCTACAGTTTGGTATCAGCTGGACTATTGTGACTCTTATCACCAGATGAGGTGCGATAGGCAATACAGGGCGCGAAAAACGTACTTTTTCATGTACCTCCATCGATGTGCAGCACTTTGTTGTCCGTTCGTCCGTCTGTCTGTTAAGACCCTTTTATTTCGAGAATGCGTCGAGGGATCGAGTTAAAATTAAAACCATATATTAAGGTCTATAGTCCCTTGAAACTCTGAAAAAATCAAACTTCTAAGTTAAAGTAAAAAGAAGATACGGCCGTTAAAAAAAACGCATATTTCAACTGTCGAGGGAATCAAAATTTATAGGGTATTTTCCGTTTGCCTACAACTCTAAAATTTGGCAAGTAATAATGTTTTATAGTACATGTATAGGGAAAAATCTGAAAACTATACATTTGTAATTAAATCTTTAAAAAATATAGTCTTTATTTACAGTACGTAATCTATCTACAAATCTTTTCGTAGATTTTTCAAAATTAATTTAGGTATAAACTATTAGTATAACTACAATTTCTTATAAGTAATCATAGGTTTTGGAAACTGAATTTCGGGAAAAACTCGGAAAGAACTGCGAGACTCGATTCCTGAACTATTTATAATATGAGTCTACAACTCTGTCATTAAATTTCATTTTCCTTTCTCTCCGACCATTCTCACCGGTTAACTTTATCTTCCTTTCGGTTCCCTGGTCTCTCTAAAATTTCTCTCTTTTCTTCCTCCTCTTTTCTCTACATTTTTGTGTTCCCCTTCCCTCTCGCTCCATCCCCTCCACTTTGGTTTGTTTCCCCCTGAGGCAAGGAACATTGATTTTTTTAATGACCTCACGGGCAAGCAATTGTTTCTTAATAATCTCCTAACCGTTGAGATCATTAAAAAAACATGAAACCAAGTTAAATAAACGGTGACGCAGCAGTCATAAACTTCTAGAATATTCATATCTCCGCGAATCATAAATCGTTCGTCCCTTTATGCGGAGACTCTTAGCGTGGACTCTTTTCCGCGCACTTTATCAAACATTGAATCATCAAAGAGCCTCTTCATTGTCTTATACCGTTCGTTGCGGGATGTTATATTTATACACCGCAAGAGATGGACCATTCACCTACATTTGATGCACGCAATACGGGAGAAGGAAAATCCTCGTGTTCTCTCTCAAGAATGATGAAGAGCACGAGGGACAAAAAAAGAGTGACGAGAGAGTGAGCAAGATAGAGCGAAAGAGTCACCCTCTTTGCACCAGGATATCCACCCTTTCGCATTCACTTCTACACTGCTATGTCATTTGCATGTATTTCGTAGCACACGAAGCCAAACGCCGTAATTTCGAAGACATTTGAGTACGCTGATGAAGGAGACTACCATCATACGAAGGAATGTCCACAAAATAGCTCATAACTAGTAAGCTCCAATGTCCACGAAATAACTCGTAACGTTACAAAGCTACAGATAATTTAAAGGTCATTTCAACCATCACGTAACCGAATATCAACGATGCCTAGGGAATTCTTTTTTACTACAAAAAAGTGAACTTCACTGATATCCAACATTGCGTATACGAAAACGTTCCATTTTTTTTAGGTGTGTACCTATATGTGCATCTAGAGAGCACTCTCTCCCTTAAGATCTCGAGCTGTTGCCAAGCTGGATTGATGGGGTTGCCATGGGAACCTGCAGGAGGGCCTATTGTTGCACCCTGCAGAAGCGTCCTTCTCTCTCTCTTTCTACCTCACTCACATCTCTCGGTACACATGCACGTATCCTCACCAAGCCCTCATCCCCTTCGTGGCATATTTATTTGCGTGTTATAACCCACTCGTTTCCCTCCCCCCCTTCACCACTGTGGACCTATATGCATATTTACGTATACTCGGGTACATACGAACTTCGCGTGTATGGTCGAAGGTGAAAGACACGGAGTGCACGTTTCTCGAACGAAGACGGAGATGCACGGTAGCGCGGTTCCTCTTAGGTTTGATGCGGTTGCTTGCACGTGGATCGGGGAGTGCGAATTTATGTGCATCTGTGCCAGTGGTACGAGATACGCCTTGCTCGCCAACGATGCATCAGGGCCAACGTCCTCCACCCTTAAAGTCGAACGATCGTCATCGTCATCGTGAGTTTCTTTGGGTTTCAATGCTGATCAACCGCTTATCGATTATTAAGGCTGACGGATGTTATTGCGTTGTACGGATTTAAAGATTTATTGTTTAGAATTAGTATGAACCTTTTAAACAATCATAATCAACGGTGGGTAAAATTTGAGAAAGTTTGACCGTCTAGAAATCGTGATATTTGTTTTACAAAAATTGTCTGTTTTCATAAGTTCCTATAAGACCTCAAGTTAAAGTTGCAATTTTTACCACTAGATATCTCGATCACCAAACGGTGAAAACTTTACAAATTTTTTTTTTCGTTATAATATGACGCTCAAGAAGATTCACATAAATTTTCAAACGATTATCTTTAAAAAATTGTAACTGATGATTTTGCCATTAGTTTGTATGTATTATTGTGATTATGATGCAAGAACGTCTTTGAAGGACTTTAGGGAATTATTGGTATTAAATTTGTTAGGAATAAGCAAGGTTATTGTGAAATCACTTTGATTATTAATCGTATGTGCGTTAACAAAGCTGAGTACTCAATATCATAAAAATAAATGAATATTTAGAGGATTTATAAATAATCTTGTGAAAGGCCTTTGAAGATAAATCCTAGATAGGTTCGTCTTCCCACCAATCATCTTGCCCCTATACATTTTTCGAACTTCCCAAAAACTGTGCTGCGAATTACAACTGGGTATCCAATAGAAAATCTTGAGAATTAAATATGTACTCAATAAAAGATCGATGGAAACGATGGAATACGATGGAAAAATACAAAAACAATACAATGGAAAATTTCCCCAATGGAGAATGTTCACAATGGAAAATCTGCACAATGAAAAATCTAGCCAACAGAAAATCTGCATAACAGAAAATCTGACCAATAAAAAAAGTTGTATTTCCAATTCTTTCTGCAGTCTTTATAAAATACTTATAAGAGAGAAGAGAAAACTACACCAATAGAAACCTTAAACACTTTCCTACACCAATATAAAATCAACCCAACAAAATCCATCTTAAGAAAATGAAAATCCTATTTCAGATTTCTATCTTACACAGCCATTCCAAAAAATGCATGCCAGGTCGAAAATCAAATATTCTAAGAAGTCGATGAGGTGGGACTTTCCGTACGAAAGTTTTTTGAGATTGCACACTGAAGAATGCACCCTTCGCGTATACCCACACAGAGAATCATATATGCAGAGTGAATCATAGGAAAAGGTCATTGCACTGTCGATGCACGAAGCGAGCGAGAGCCCGCAGAGAGTGAAGGAACGAGGGAGTGTGTATCCGGGGTTGGGGACCATATATGGAGGGTAACCGCTCGACGATCGCGACATCCACAACTGTAGGACAAAAACGTCACCCTGAGTTGCGGGGTATCGAATATACGTGGGAGTTACGTATTCGATACACGACATTCTCAGGTAGGAGACATTAAAGTTTTATTTCACTTCTCCTTTGATCCTTTTTTTCTTCGTTCTACACGAAAATACAATAATTTCGAAAAATCGAAAAACTCGACCCAAATTTGCAAAACATGTCTTGCAATTTAAAAATCAGTGTTACACCGATCTGTATTTCGCGAGTTTTAGTTACGGCCCGGGAGAAAGCGAAGCTTTTTCCACTCAACGCACTGTGCACACTTTTCATGTCATACATAAGCGAGCAGGCGAGCATAGAGGCGTCGTGTACAGGGGTAGGCGGGAAAGAACGAGCAGAGAGAAAAGCAGCTTTTCTCTACGCGCAACTCCTTTTTCGTTTAACATTTTGTATATACAGCATCTTCGTATATACAGGGTGAGAAAGTTGAAAATATTTCATTTAGTTGTATCGTTTATTTTCTTTGTACCAATTTATTGATTGAAATTTAAATATACTTCTTATCACTCTTACTTATTGTTTATTTGTGTTATGTATTCGTTATTAACTTTTATATCAGTACTTTATTATATTATGTATCATTACTATTTTTAATTTACTTTTTGCATTACTTAGTTATTGGTTTATCAAATAAAAATGTATTATCTTTTATCTTTATCTTTAATTATCTTTAATAAAAACATAGCTTGGGACTAATAGCATTCACCAAAAAAAGTTTGATATTCTGAAAACAACTTAGATTCCGTATCATGTCCATTGGAGTTCACGAAATTCTGTGTACGAAACCCTTCGAATGTTTTTTCTCTCTGAAATACAAACTTTTCAATATTCCCAAAAACGCATCTATGATAATTTTTCGAAGTTCTTCAGAAGCTTTTCGTATTCGAAATTCGATTATGTTTATTCTGCTCTGCCAAAAATGAAATTCTGATATTTCCTTCTGGATATTCAATATTTTATGTGGGACACCCCGTATATATACAGAAACGAGTTTTTTCAAGCCCATAATGTATATCTACCGTTAAGTATCAGCCCAGCCAGTTATTGCGAGGACATTTCACGGTGTCCGACGACTTCAAAATCATTTTTCCTCTTATCTATACAGATATTTTTTTTTTTTGTTCGCTCTTTCTACACTTTCCACCATGTGCTTACGCACAGCGGGCCTATATACCGTGCATTATTGCGCGTTACATATATACGAGCACTCACGCACTTTCATCCCGTGTAATTAAAATCACGGCGTCATGCTCGCTCCGGTGTGTTCAACGCCGAGGGAAAAAGCTTCAAGGAGGAAAAATCCCGAGGAGTGAGAGAGAGAAACCGATAGGGATGAAAAAGAAAGAGGATAAATCCAAAGGGTAGTTTCTGAGGTTCGAAATGTGTGTACGTGTGCGAGGTTTCAACTTGCCTGTTTTCTGTATCTGCAATGAAAAACGGAAAGTGAAAGTGAAAGTGGATAGGAAGACAGCACGAGAATAAGTGAGGAGGTGCCTCGAGGGTGCCACGAGGGGGATGAAGAGAGAGGGCTAGGGAGTGAACTAGGGAAGCGTAATGATGCACTGATGCTTAGCATTCATATACGTACAGGTATGTATGATAATACCAATAAGACAAGAGATCGACACTACCTAGTCTTCAAAGTTCTTCAACCCTGTTTTATCAAACGTTCCCACTAGGAAAAATATGTCACTTGATGGCAAATGTCGTCCATTGCTGTTCGAAAAATTATCGCTAACAAAGGAAGTAAACATTCGTTGATAATACTTTTGGTTTTGAAGATTTATTGCCATTTACTTTAGTGAAGAAACATTTGATACAGCACTTCGAGAAGGAAGATTGTTTTTTTTAGAACTGGATCAAGATATAAAACTGGACAAAGTTTTAAAAAATAAATTTAGCTCTTTATGCAATTTTTAATGCATTATGTATTTATTCTTATTGTATCTATATATATTTATGTATGCATTCACATACTATATCTAGGCATACGTAATATATTTATGATTATTATTTATTTCTGATTCAGTATTATTGAAAACGTCGACTTTCTTCTAAAATTCCAACACGGTTTCTTCCTCTTTTGGAAAATTTATCTTTTCTGGTAATTTCTCCCTCATCGTTTCAGCTTTTGTTTGATGGATTCCTTTGATTCAGTATTATTTATTATTATTTCATTTGTCAGTGCAATAAAAATGTTATTACAATTGACAATTGTTTAACTTTTGACAAACGATTTTTTTAATTTTTGCATTTCCTTTCGTCACTCCAGTAAACTGAGAGTTTTGAATGAGAAGCAAAATTCCATTTTGGGTTCCGTAGGATAAACATAATTAAATTCCAGATGCGAACTTATCACAAGAAAAAAAAAACTTTCTTTCAATAAAATCTTACTTTATTCGTCTACTTTGATATCTATGTTTCAGCATTTTTATTTCTTCATCGGATTGTACAATAAACTTTTCCCACAAATACTCATGATTAAATTATCTTTCTTCCATACGAACTGAAGTGATTTCCTTCCTAGAACTCTAAACATCTAATGGTGAATCCCATGCGTCAGAAAAATTATTTTCTGCTTCATTTTTTTTCAATATTCACAATAATTTCTTCTTTTCTTTTTCGAAACAATTCCAAAAATGCACTTTACCTTTCGCTTCAAAATCTTTTGATCGATTAAAAACGATATTCATTTCGCATTGAAAATCTTCGGGCGATATTTTGCAAAAATTGGCACTTTACGTCACCCTGTATAAATACGTGACCGAAGATGCACACGATGATTACTCCAACGAGTTATTACGTACGTGCGGGATAGATGCGCTTTTGTCAAAGACTATCATCACCCCCCCCCCTCACCCTCCCTCTTTATTATGCACTATATCGTCGTAGCTCTCGCAGCTGCAGCGTCGTCGTCATGTCGACGAAACAAATCTCCTGTGCGACATACAGGAGTGTCCTCATTGTCCCCCAGGATGCTCTCGGAGATACGCAACTTTTTCTATTAGGCATCAACCTCTCTTTCTACTTCTTCTCATATTCCGCAATCATTTCTTGCTGCTCCTTTTTTATTTACACGTACGTAAGTGAACAACTGCGCGTATGTAGAAACGCGTGAATGTATGAGAATATCCATTCCGGAATGACGGCTTCCCTTTTTTTTACGTCACATATATAATCGATGAAAAACCCGTACAGTTTCCGCATTGAAAACGTTCCATATTTTCCTGAATGCTCGTGTGTAGGCGAAGAGCTTTTGTCGTTACTCGAATAATTAGCATTCGCTTGATAACGAATAATGAGGATGATGTAAGCCGTACTGTTAATCAGTCCCCGATGGGATATTTCTTTTATTTTTATTTTTATCCTACTTTGTGGGGTACGTGAAACGACAGTTTGGGGAATCCAACGTTCGAAGGTTTTGTTCAGGTAGTGATTTTTGAGAACAATTTTTAAACAATTTAACCACAATAACACAAAATTCTTTATCAAATTTTAGCTGATTTTATCGATTTTATAGAAAATCAATGATGTTTTTGTCGAATAAAATTCAAAATAAAATCATGTTAACAGCAAATATACTGTAGGAGCACCTCGCGTTCAAAGATTGCTCATAATAATTTTTAGAACTTTTTAAATTATTGATCCATTCGTCTGAAATTTGGTATACAAATATGTTAATCCACATGAATATAATAAAATAATTGTACAAACGATTTTACAATAATTTCACTCGAAACTTAAAATTAGTAATTACGTGAAATGTAATGGAAATTAAATCCCGACGTCAATGAATTTCCATTTTTTGTATTGAATTTCAATGAATTATCATAATTAATTGAAATGCAATGAAACAATATCATCCTTGATAGTAAAATTAATTATGATAATTAATTGAAATTCGGTAAAATACTGGAAATTCATTGAGCTCGGGAAATTTCCATTATTTTTCCATTATTAGCACAAGGATTTCCATCTTTCCATAAGGCTCACAGCAATTAAGGAATAGGCTTGGGGCAATTAAGGAACAGATTTGTCCCAAGTTGTACTAACCTATAAATTACAAGTTCACCAAAGGTGTGTCAATAATTGGAATCAAAAAGAGAGATAGATGTATAGATAGAGATAGAGAGAGAGAGAGAGGGAGAGAGTGATGCGCAGGTTGCACACTTTCGCACGGGGATCCCAAGCAAACGTTGGAGCAAGTCCCCGCCGTTCTCACAGCCAACCAACGATAGCGTTTGACAGTTATACGAAATACACGAGAACAGAGCAGGTGAGCTTCCTCGAGAGCCCCGAGACGTGCGTGATCCTCTTCTGCTTCAGTTGATCGAGGCATTAAATCGCATACCCGGAGATTCATTTTCACCATGGGCGTTTCCCGAATGTCTCGAAACGCCATAATTTCCTGCACCAACGGATCTCGCCTGCCACCACAAATCTATTCGCGTATCGATATTCGAATCTCGTCGAACGGAAAATAATCCACTGCCATGGCCATTTGATTAATCGCCATTGCATTAAATTAGGTGATATATTCAATTAATAATAGGCGTCCCGCTGAACGGTCACCGATCCAAGTACTGATCTGTCGACTGAATCATTGTTGAGACGCGTGAGATTTTCGGTCACCCATCCGAGTACTGGCTAAATTATTCGATCGTTACTGAGACGTGTAAGATTGCGTCAATACATTTGATATGAAATATTCCTGATGATGACTTGTGCTTTCAGAGGAGCACAGAGGACTAGTTATTCATGGAGAAACTCTCCGAGATTTGCGGTTCACTGTTCTTGGCGACGTTATTATTGCTCCGTAGTTTTAACGCGCGTATATTACTCTTCGTTTCCAATGATCGAAAGATGTTAATTATTAATTATTCAAGCGGCAACAGAGGCGGAAGAATCATGTACTGGCTTCCCACAGGTCATATATTTTACTGCTGAATAATCGTCAAATTACAAAATAAAATATTAACATGTTACAAAATAATAACTAAAGTAATCTAACAAAAAATACAAAATACGCAAAATAAACCAAAAAATACAATACAAATGAAAAGAATGCAATATTAATATAAACAAACGCAATGTGTTTGAAAAATGCAAAATAAACTAACAACGCAATAATGTTGAAAGGTTTAGTCATACCACTAACTTTACCGACAATGGCACTTAAAAATAAACTTAAAAAAAAACTTAAAACATAAACTCAACAACTAACAAGGGAGAGAGTGAGAGAGCGAGTGGTGTAATCAAAGAGCGAGGGTGAGAGAGAAAGATTAATAAATGGAAAAATATTGGAGATTTGCATTTTTGCATTTTTTACGATTGAAACTTTAAATGCTACCATTTTTCGTCGGAAGATAACATTATTGGTGTTGATAAATAATGAAAAAAAATATTCACAAGAAAATCTTCGCTCAAGATTGATTACTATTACACTAAATATGTGTACCAAATTTCAAGTCATATCTCACGTTTCATATATAGTCTCTTTAATTCAAATATAGTAATTTTTTATTCTATAATTTTTGTCACATACGTTCAATCTTACTTCGCAATTTCAGTTGCCTCAATCGGCGAAAGATTTTTTGAAAGTTTCGCATTAGCCCAAACCATCGAAGAAATCCACTGTTCTTCAGGCTGTTGTTCTTTTTCGTACGATTCACATTGTTGTTTCCGGATGGTAGAATATATTGCAAGAATTTTACGATGTCTCCTCCCCTCCTCTTTAAACCTGACGAATCTGCGTCCTGTCGGAGGATTCCGCACCTAACCCACGATTTCCATCTCGTTCCATCCATATTACATGTACAATCTATTCAAACTTCCATGTTGGTGTGTCTTTTCATGGACGTCCATTCTCTTACGCGTTACAGCGGCGCAGAGTTAAAGCACGCTTCGTAAAACATGACTTTGTTAACTTTACAGTCGTAGGTGTAAAGGCAGCAAAGCTTGTTTATGAGATGCTCGGTGGCTTTTTCCTTTCCATCAGTGACCAGAAAAAGTACGAGATAGAACGAAAAAAGACATTAATAGAGGCAGACAGATAGTGAGAGACATAACGATGGAGCGTCAATTGTGGACGTCGAAAAGAGGGAAAACGAAACGAAGTAATAGAAAGTCAGGGGTGAAGGGCAAAAGGGTGGAAAGAAAGTGTAAAGGGCGTTCAAGAGAAAACTGCCGCGCCAAAGATAAAGACACAGTGAGACAGATATAGATAAAATGATAAAGATAGAAAAAGAGAGAGAGAGAGAGGACGAAAAAGAGAGAAAATTGAAGCGTACAGAGACAACCCTTTCGTGCGCTTTATATCCCTAAGGAGAGGGTAATTTGCTCGGGCATCTGGCTGAAAATGTGACCAAGAGCGAAACGACGGCTACGTCGAGTCGTAACTTCTTTTTTTTTCTTCACCCCTCTTCCTCTTCCAACAATCTTCCTTCCTCTCCTTTTTTTTCTCTCCAGGCTGTGGGATACCGGATTATAAAATTAACGTTTTCCAGCCCCTAGAATGCCCTCTTTGCAAGCCTCGAATTTCCACTCTCGCAGCATTTCGCGTATAATCCTATGCATGTCCCGGGGCGAAATTGTTGACGCGACCGCATGGAAAAGCGGTTCTGGACTGGAGCAACAAACGCCGAGACAAACAACCCTCGGGAATTAACCGAGAGAACGTCGATGTATAAGTATAGGTGTAGAGCAAAGGATTGGAGCGACGAAGACGAGAGAAACGCATCAGCGAGCTGGGAGAGCATCCTGCAATAATCGTGAACGTCAAATTTAACGTAGGGCGCTTTGGTACACCGGCCACAGTGAATCGCAATCCATTAGATATTGATCGTAAAGAGAGTGTGGCAAGTTCCTATCTCTGGCACATGCTTGGGTTTCCTGGTGTATGATGGGGGTGTATACGTGTTGGAGGTTTATTGGAGGGAAAACCAGTGGTCACTCAAGTATTGCTTGATACGCTACCGCTGTGGCGTCATCGACGTCGTTTGCCCAACGATGGGTGCATCCTACCCTCCTGACGTCCAAGGCTTCACCGAGCTCACAACCGATCACGGTAGTAAAACCGATAAACGCGGTGTAGGTATGTATTTATTGATGGAAGTTCAGTCCTGTATACTGGATCTTTAGGGTTCCATACCCAAAGGGTAAAAAACGGGACCATATTACGAAGACTATGCTGTCTGTCCGTCCGTCTGTCTGTCACCAGGCTGTATCTCAGCCGCGATAGTTAGACAGTTAGAATTCTCACAAATTATGTATTTCTATTGCCGCTGTAACAACAAATACTAAAAACAAAATAAAATACATATTTAAGGGGGGCTCCCGCACAACACGATTTTTTTGCCCTTTTTTGCTCGATATCAATAATGGTAACAGGTAAGCACTTGAAATATTCACAAAAGACTCAGTTGTATTTTTTACTTTCATAATAAATAATGAAATTTAAATAAAATAAATATTTAAGGGGGCTCCTATGCAAAAAACGCCATTTTTGCTTACTTTTGCAATATGAAATACAATATGAAATTTCTGTCGTTGTTCACCTAGTCAATGGTACAGAACCCTTCGTCCGCGAGTCCAACTCCACTTGGCCGGTTTTTTATTTTATACGATCTTGAAGACTGTCTTCGTAGCTTTACCATCATTTTAAGGGCATAACGAACATTGCCACGTGACAGCCGAGTGCGAGAGAAATAGTCGAAACGTTTTAAGCCGCGATTTCTCAAAAATGAAACTTTTTCATCCAAAATGGCGACCGGGTGGCCCTTAGTGCCATCATCCTAAATTTTTTTTTTTGTACTGTGACGTGGCGGAATTCTCCACCGAGTAAGGAGTCGTATGGAGGCACTCTGCTCGCTCGACTTTCACCCCTCTTCAACCTTTTCCTTATTTTTCGTGTTGTTTCATGTATTTTTCATTTTCGTTTGTATTATCTTTTTTTTGTATTATAATATTGTACTGTAAGTTAAGAATAGGGTTGACAAATCCAGAGTCGTTGGAAAGTTGGACTTTTCTGAGAATAGCTCCGCGCCTAAATTCGATATCTCATTGGAACCTTTGCTGAAAGAAAATCCCAAAAGATTCTTCATATTTCATTAATACAAATAAGGCATTAAATACAAATAAGGCGGGCCTTACATGGGTCAGGTACCTAATATAGATTTATATCCGGTTTTGTCTATGTATAATCGTCGCCTTTGTTCTATGGTCAGCACATAGAGAAAAAACAACGGGCAAAGGGTTGAGCATACAAGGGGTGAGAAAACAGTGTCGTATAAGCGAACAGAAGCACTCTTCCGTGCGATATTCCCGGTATTATACGAAAATCTCGAATACGCATTATTTTATATAACGACACGCGGATCTGCATTTATGACTTTCGGACCTTTCTTTCTCGCTCGCTGAATTTTATACGCTTAATTCGCAATAAAACTGTGGCGCAAATTCGCGCGAGCGTACGTATGCGGTCTGAATGATACGAGAGAGGATATGCGTCAGCAGGACGCAGGAAAGCTTTAAAAAAAGACATACTGAAGCGAAACGAGAAAAATACGAGGAACGTTTTCCTGATGTTATTGTTTTTAATTTCCCGCCCTCCTACCAATCCTACCCCTTTGACTGTTACGACAGAGTTTCATGTCCTCTTGCATTCGCTATACTAATGAATGGTGGTATACGACGATCGAGCTCATACGCGGTGTATGTGCACCTGGGAATCGTAAATAAAGTTCGCCAACGAGGCGAGTGCGCATCTTTGTGCAATATGAGAGAAGCTGCGAAGATAAAAAAAACCAGTCGGGAAGCGAAAAGGCGGGTGGAGGGGGGGGAGGGGAGGAGGATGGAAAAAAGGCATAAATTCTAGCTAAGAACATGCACAAGATTGAATTTTTTCAAAATCATATTTTTTGCTGAATAATTAAATTTTTAATTTTTTATAAAAATTTTAAGCAAATTCTGAATATTGAGTGGATGATGATGATTTTTGTGGAGGATTAAAAATCGTTCAATGCAATACGAAGCAAAATTTACTTACATCGTACCAGTATGATTGAAGTGCTTTTTGGTAAACTCTTTGATACTTTCATTCAGTAGTTGAGAACAAACGACTGATATCATTTTTCGAAAATACAGTACTTTGTAAAGCGTACTATTTACGGAATTTTCAATATTTATTTCCAGAATTTTCAATGTGATAGTAAAAATATATATTTCTATATTTTTAGATTACTTTTACTGATTATTTATATTTCTGAAAATATGACTTTTTATTCTTGAAAACACTTTTGAATATTTTTGACAGCAGTCGAGAGTATTTTTGCGCAGCACGTTCAAAATTTTTTGGAAGATACTAAAAAAAATATCCTCTAAATATTTTTAAATATATTTGAAATCATTTTTGATACGGAAAGAAAGAAATTTGGCCACGACATTCCACCAATTGTAAGTAAAGCCCCGACCTTGCTATCGTGACATTCTTACTGAAGAAAAAACATGTCCATCGATCTGTTTTATGATTTCACAAATCCAGAACTGATAATAAAATATTTCAAAACGCTCGGTTTCGTTTTGTTTTATTATAAAAACCACATTCGTTATTTATTACGAAATCAAAAGTGAAAAATAAAACTTGAATTATTATTTTCACTACAAGCCAATATTTCACTATATTTACTCACTTTTCCTATTTTTAAAAATACAAAACACACATGTATATACAAGTATCCATGTGCGCAAACGAAAATAGATACACACAGTGAAGCGATGTATCATCATTAGTCATCGAGACACGTTTCGCCTCCAATCTCTCCAGCCACCCCGTTATATTTGCAAAGAGGGTACTATGCATGCATATAGCTAAGTCCCTTCACTAGAAGGGCACGAATATTTTGATGGTGGCCAGCCTTGGGAGGACCTTTTGATTTTGAGCCATGGATATCTAACGGACGATGCGAACGTCCAGAGGGAGGACCGCGATGCAATTTCGCGATACAGGACTGCGAGCGTCAAGCTTTTATTACCGATTCATCCGCGTTGCCGATATTCAACAAGAGGCAAAGAGAGAAGAGCAAGGGATAGAGAAAGAGAATAGAAAAACGTGGAAAAATATGAAATCGCGGAAGAGGGTGGGATCGGAAAAAAATCGAAAAACCCAACACGACGAACGAAAAAAAAACGAGTGGCGCCGAATCGAATCGCCCACTTTGAGTTCTATTTTTGGATTAAAAAAAAAAACGAAAAAAAATTAAATGTTATTCCAAATGCATTTGCATCATGTACTTCGAATTTTATATCTCTTTTCCTTTTTCATTGTATGCCCGTATTGATTGGCTTCGATTAATAACGCGTGTGCCCGAGAATCGATTAAATGACGAGGACACTGAAAGCTCATTCAATGCGAACGAACGCGTTTCAAAGGGACGTTAACGAGATGTAACGATACTCTGTATATGCTTTTACACAAAACGACCCTCCCCCCCTCCACAATGCTATTTCTACTCGCGTTTTACTGCTCTGTGCACGGTTTTTTGCCACAGGGCTTTCGTTACTCTGGAGACTAATAATGAACGATTTTAAAGAGAACAATAAAATTCCATACATTTACGAAAAGCTACTGAACCACTGGATCGTTTCTCTTCAAGGAATGTAATTTATGATTTTTCATTGAAAAACGGGGATGAATGAAAAATTAAAAAAAAAAGAGTACTTTTGAATCCCGATGAGGATTTTTTGAAAGTTTAAACGGTCTGGTCTTTTTTCATTCTATCACTTTATATTCCAAAAAATCATTACTAAATATGTTTTACGTCTAATAATATTGCACCGTATATTGGTCATGTTTATTCCTATGTCCCATCCGCATTTCTCTTATTTCTATTAATATTTGTTTTTTTATCCACTTTGGTTTTTTACCAGGTCAAACATACCATCCATCAGCGTCGTTATAATAATTTTTAAATCTAGTTTCTATTTATTTAATTTTTATTTATTTCTGTTTTTATTTCATAACCCTCTCCTTTAATTTCTATTTATTTTGCAGAGAAATCCACCTCCCTTTGACGTTTGTTTAATTTTTTATACCAAATCCATATTTCCATAATCCTCTTTACTTTTTATGACACGTCGAATTTTCATTTCTCCAAATTTCTGTTAATACTTTTTGCATATATTATTTGTAACTTCAGGTATATTAGCTTGAGAGTTTCACTCCAGCTTAATAAATACTATCAATCAGTTTCCCCACCTGCCACATTTTTCATGCGTTAATCAACCGAATCAAACGATCGCAATATTTGTTATTTATAAATGGGGGGCGAAAGCATAAATCAAAAATAAATAGCACGAATATATGATAACTCGCAGTGTACCGAGTACCCGTTATGTCACCGGGAGGATTTTGCGCATGACAGGAAATAATGCCCCATATACGCACTTATTCATAGAGACGAGATGAAGCATCGTGTGTTTAATCATCATCCCCGAAATCGCTATCACTACACTATGTAACGCATCGAAGTAAATTTCAATCGTTCGTTCAACATCCGCACTCCCGGAGGCTTTCAAATCCCCCAATGAACTTGGACGGAAATTTACCGGTTTATTATGTGCCCATGCATATTGTTGTCATCTTTGCATCCAACAGTACGCTATTTTCTTAGTCGAATCAGAACGAACGTTGGATGTGCAATTTTGCGTATCCAACAGCGTCTGCCTAGGCCAACAGTTGGTTGGGTGACCGTTCAGCGTTCGCATCCTAGTGTTTGCTACGAGGAATGTTTGTTAATTTTTTTAGTCCAATCGCAACTTCGTACTCTTCTTATAACGCGATTTTTCCGCAGTTGCCCTGTGCCCTCGTGGGATCGCGAGGGGCAGCGATACGAATTTCACAAAAAAATCTATAAGTACGAATCAATCATTCAATAATGCTTAAAAGGGTCCATAGGTGTACGTAGATAAATGCTTGCACGAAAGTATTTGCAAATTCCCACAAGCTATATCGTCTGGCGCCTACCGTCTATCTAAGGCAATTGTTGATTGGGTGATTGCTCATTCGCGTTCCTGATCGCTCCATTTCTTACGCGGCATATTTACCTATTTTATAAGCCCAATCACACCTATAATTTCGTTTATCGTCGCGAGTTATTCCCAGTTTCCCTGTGCCCTCCTCCCAACGCTTCAAGTGACGAGAAAAATTTGAAAAAAAATATCCAAGTGCAAATCGATAACTCGATTACGCACAGAAAACCTCACACGTGCAAGCACGTAAATGCTCGCGTGCAAATTTTGGTTACGCAAACGTCCGCAGTCCGTGTTAGCTATGGGCGATGGACGTGTAAATAATGAGTAATGAAGCCCGGACGAATTAATGGACATCGAGAACAGGCGACAGGTAAAATTATCGTACGTCTACCGCCGAAAGATACGCTCCATTTGCTACGCAAATTTACATCGGTTTCGTTACACACCATGTAATGACGTGTTACTTCCGTATTACCCCAACCTCTGTCCCACGTGAAACCACGTTCCACATTATCCCGAAAATGTAATTGGTAAACGTGCATCGCTGTATGTTTCATCAATATTTCCCTCAATTCCATGGATAACGAATTTTCGCAGAGGCAAATTTCATCCTTACCACACCCAACATTGCGAGGCTTTCTCTCTCCCTCTTTTTCTGTCCCTTACGTTTTCATAAAATTGATGAATTAGAAATTACATTGAAAAACGTTGGTTGGGCACATCATGCAGCACTGCTTTGATTTCATGAATATCCTACTCTTTCGATAATTTTCACAGTAGAATAATTATCCAGCATTAATCAAATGTACTTTCCATTAATGAGTCACCGCGATACCTGCTCGGATTCTTTTTCATCAGTGGAATTATTAATAATTTTACAACGAAGGGTGTATCAGTGTCGGAGGTCATCAAACTCATAATACGACCATGATATTTTCCCATTGGCCCATTCAATCAATTTCATCACTTTTTTATCCTGTACAGTGGAAAAAGATCTGAAAATAAATGTCAAATCGAGGGCTTTTTCGATCGACGTTTTATTGGGATTTCGTGTAGCTTTTAGTTCTTCGATGGATACAAATTATCATGGTGGTAGTATCGTGCTTCATGGACATGTTGACAAAAACTATATACCTATATCTCTCGTACTTTCGAAGCTTATGGAGCTGTAACGCACGACAAAATTGCGTTGCACTGACTCGATGAGATTACACCGTGTGTGATGGCTTGGTAGTCGAATGTATATTGGGATCACCGAAAAGACTCAAAAGTTATTCATTTCCATATTTCATAAGCCCTTTCGACTTTCCTCTTCTGATTCCGCCTCACCAAAAATGATTTTGCTACTCTGTTACAAGTGAATTTCATTTAACGTCGTATATTTTTAACCCCGAGGCTTATTCTGCTCCAAACACGTACAACCTTACGCGACTGCAATATTACTCAATCGATTTCGCGTAAAGCCTTTTTTAACGAGCTCTAGCGCACTTTCAAACACGGCCCTTTTAATGAAAAATCCGTTCGGAAAAAAATATAGAAAAAATAAATACGTGGTCAAACTTTGATGGAAAGTCATTTAGTACAGTCTGTTCAACAAAAGCAGGTATGGCTACATTTTTTTTTAACCGTTTTCAAAACCGTTAGAGATAGATTCCAATGCGAGTAAGTAGTTGAACCCTTTTACTAAGACACTTCGTATAGAAAGCTTCGGTTATCGTCCAATCATGCTCTCGAAGCTTTTTTGGGAACTTTCTCCCATCAATGATGCCTGATCTAGCTACACCATCAAAGTAATCCAGCGGAACGTTAAATACTCAGTGAAAGTGGACGTATCGAGTTGTGTATCAAAGTATGCCTCGAAATCGGTGGAAAATATGGGTCGGACCGGCCAGACAATTATTAATAGTGAAGTTGACTGGACCACTTATCGATAATGAAGCATCACGAGTGATATCGTGTAGTATGTGTATATTTTTTTTCAATTAATTCCTCCCAATAGTTATCGAGTTTAGTCGTAAGCGTTTTTGTCAAACAGATTGTAAATAGAAACGAAAAGAGAAATACCTACGAAATAATTGATATTAGAAGTTGGTATTAAAAATAAAAGCAGGTTTCGGAACTTTGTTGTGATTTTCTTCCAGAAATGTTGAAAATTCATTGTTGTCGTTGGGTATTGTGAGAAATTATCAAATTTTTGTAATAGCACATGTATTGAGGGATTTAGTTACTGGAAGGTTTCACCTCGATGAGGGAAGGGTCCAAAGGGTTTGACTCGTGTATGGGGTAACTCCCGCGCGAAATATCATGAATCCCTAACAGAGCAATATAGGTGTCTCGCCCCTGACCCGTTATAACGCCGTTAACACCCGTGATCGCTTTCAATCCGCGCACTTCATCATTCCAATATTGCTGTGCCGTGTATAGTGTGCCCGTTGAAAGGCCGAGAGGACTTGCCTACCCAATGTTGATACGTACGCGTGCCTGAAACACATGCAATTTCGAAATCTGAGGTTTCCACGGATGTAACTGATCGCTGACACGCTGGGGTATTGGCTGCCGAAAGTCGAATGGGGGTGTGTCCATAACATCGTTCAACGAGTTGAATTATGTATCCATGGTGGAAGGACCTTCTGTTCACTCACTGCGTCGATACACAGGTATTAGTAATTCCTACACAGTATATAAAGGATAGCTTCGTGAATTGCCAAGAGTAAATGCATCAGGTATGGGTTATGTATCGTAAAGCTTTTTTCTCTCAGAGTACGTTAAAAAGTGAATTGGACAAGTAAAAGTTCTTTTTGAGCCACCATTCGATTCGATATTCTGTCAAAGGCAACGATTTTTACCAATCCTCATGATCCGACAATCTATCAAAGCCAGCGGATTCCAACAGTCCAGTAGATCCAACAATCTGCCAAAGAACATATATTTCAATATTTAGTTAATGTCAACGAATTTCAACTTTTGCATATTCGTCAAAGAATTCTAAAAATCCAGGTGGTTGAATAGTCTATCAAAAACACCAGATTCCAACGGCCCAATAATTCAATAATCTGCTTTAGCAGGCTGTTGGAATCTACTTTAGCAGAATCCGTTGACTTTAGTCAACGGTCAATGGATCCAACAGTATGATACAGACAATAGATTCCAAAAGTCTAATTGATCCAATAATTTATCCAACATGAGAAATTCCCTGTTGTATTTGTTTTTATGAAGAAATGTAAATAAACCTTCAAAACGCAAGCAAACCGGAACGCCATTCCAACCCAGGTAAGTTTTGAGAAACGCGACTGCCTGATTATCATCTCTGCGACCTGGAAAAGACTTATTACCAGATAAACCTCAGAGAAAGTGATTATCCAGCCTGGCCATCACCGACTTATTACCGATTAAACATTACATAAGGAGACCATTCATCTTGGTCCTGTTGATAAACAAAACAAGAAGAAATCTTTGTGGTCTTAAGATAACTAACCCTCCAGGGAACCCTTTTACGATATCCTTCTCCAATAAAGCCAGGTTTTCAAAGACGGCATAATGAGGGCTAATATGCATTGGATGTCAACAAGTTGACTTAGGTACTAAATCCAGAAGAAACTCTAGGCCCAAATATGAACCCAGTCAATCTACAACATTATACCTATAGTAGAAGTTTGTCGATCAATGAGATGGAACTTCTACAAAGAAATAACTATGCAACGTGGCCGATTGCAATATGGGTGCCCATAGTGATGGGTGGTTGTTTTAGAATGGGAGTAGCTTCGTTATATATACTCGAGCGTATTAGTCCTGGCTCCGAACGGACTAGGAGGACACCGCAGTTTACGCTTGCGGAATCAACGTCAACCCTCGGAGGGCACGCAGTCATCATCGTTAAATGACCTCTTTCTCCTTCTCTCTCTCTAACTCTCCTTCTTTGTTGCTCTAGCGCAGCTCTCGCGTTCGACACCAGGGTGGAGATCCTAACGATAAAGGGTCCTCGTGGCCAAATGGCTGCGAGAGAGAAATCGCGATGAAGAGGGGCGGGACGGATGGGGGGGGGGGGGGAGGGATGATTTCGATAGCTCGGAACCCTCAACAGCTTTGGCTACTCGTGATTGCTCATCGCTTCTCTCTCGCTCTTTTTTCTCCATCTCTCTTTCTCCTTCGCTCAGAATCGTATCTCCACTTCCGTCCAAATATCCATCTGAATGCACGCCAATTTATGGCTGAGCTTTAATTATGTATGTAGCTCAATACTGGTGGAAAATGTTTTGGCATTGTTTCGGTTCCGTGACAGGGATTGTACGATTGAATGGAGGGAAAGACAACCGGTGCAATCAAATTAAAAAAATATTCTCGTGGATTGACTATGTGTAAATAATTAAGTAATCGGATCTTATGAGGATTCAAGACTGTCTGTTTCAATCATTATATTGAAACTCCAATTTTATGATATTTTTTCAGTCTGGCTCGAAACATATGTCATCAACGTTCAAAAGACATCGACTCTATTTTGAAACCAGGCTGCATGATAGTCGCATCCCCCATCGGTGTTTCATGCTGCCACCACTCCGAGTCCAAAAGTTATCAATGGATTTAGGGAAATGTCCCGATCACTGGAAAACCATAAATTCCATGCAAACCCATGATTGGACTGCTGTTGAAAAAAAAGGGATTTGCGTTTGGCGGTCGTTGTTGTGGCTTTTCCGGAAAATATCAGGGTGGCAATCGAACGGCGAGCGAGAGAATCGAGGAGGGTGAGACTGGAAGCCTAGCAGAAGAGGAGAGGCGCGAAGGGTTGATCGCACGGTCGTAGAGTGGGAGCAATTTCACAGAGCATGAAACACCGACTTCATTATCCGGTTGTTAATCCTTGCCTGCGTTCCTCTTCAGCCCTCGATGTAGGCGCTTTACACATTTTCATGTATGGACGCCAAACGCAGAATTTCTCGTACGTGTTTGCACCAACTGCAGCTGTCAAAGAAAGAGAGAGAGAGAGAGAGAGAGAGAGAATATTCTTCAATGAGCGTTGGACAAACGGCTGAGGAGCAAAGGGCCGTTTCCACGAGGAAATAAGAGACCCTTGAGCTCTCATCTGAATGACATCTCAATTATTGCATCACGTGTGTGTATAACACATACTGAACGTCGCCAGCGAACCTGGTACTAATTGTAAGTAGTACCACCGATTTCCTTTTGTTTTCCCTCTTCCTCGTCCTCTCCGCCCTCCACAGTACGCGAGGTCATTGACCGACCCTACCGCGCAATCTTGAACTGTCCAACTACGTGTAATCCACGACCCCTCTCATCTAGGATTGAAATTCAACTCGAAGTATTGCGCACCGTGTAATTCGGTAAGGCTGGGGTAGCAAGCTACACGAATCAAACCCGTATGGAAACTGCTGTCACGTGTCATCTATCCTTCTTGTGGCTCTATTACGTTCTATTGTAAATAATAGCCCACTTCGCAATTATAAGTCGTTTAGAGACCAGCGAAAAACTCGAACTTGTTGCCAGGGATATTCGCGTTTTTTTGTCAGCTGGCTCGTTAAGCCAAAACCGGAAATTACAGTTTAAGGAATTTACTATTGCAATTGATGAAGGTAATGGAGAAAAGAATGATCATACTTAGGAAAAAAAAACTGGGTGGTTTTTTAATTTAGTTATGAAGGTTAAATAGCATTGGGCTTAGTTTGGGTTAGTTATCAATATTATTTTGGAAAATGGATTCTTGTGTACTAAATGCAAACATTTTCGATAAGTTTGAACGCGAACATCTATTTGAGAGAATGGAAATGTTGAAGAGTGTCCCATTGTCTTCAAATATACAAATCTTCCAACAGAATAATCATCTCAGAAGAAAACGTCTTTAATCAAGAAAAAAAAACCCACGAAGTAAAAACAAAGAGAAGTAACGTTCAAAAATAATCTTCATCTCGTATTTAATTAACATCATCATCATTGATGAAAGAGAAAACGACTGGTGACATCCGGGAAAACGGAGTTTAATGGCTCTCAGCCTGGAGGGTCTCTTCCAGGTCGAGGTGTTCAAGCCTTCATGCATATCGCCCTGACTACGTGAAGAAAGCCTGGAGCATGTTGTCAACCCTGAGAAGTGAATAATAAGCGTTTGTAACTTGACGCTGTGGTGGCTGAAAACCTCAAGCTTGCGCATATTCATAGTGTATATTCTTTTCCGCCGGAAGGATCATAGTCGTAGGTGTGATGGGGCTTTCATTCGTATCTATGTGTCAACGAATGCTTTTGTATCTGTGTATATCAGGCCCTGGTGAACTCCTACCTTAATTGTCCCATCAACCTACCCTGGTAACCGCCATCATCATCGGCGTCGTCGTCATCAGTCGCATCGTCATTTCTTCCCCCTTTCAACTATATATACGTATAGTTCTCCGGTAATGCTGATGGGTGCCCTTTCTATAGGCGTTCCTGCGTCCCCCCCCCGTCCCTTTTGCAACCACTCGCCTCTGTGTTTTCCCTCCAGGCCATTACAGCCCTCTGCTGCCGCAGCTTTTTTGTAAGGCTGCACTTGGCCGTAGTACTCATTGCATTTTCATCATCTACCAGCCTGATGAGCCAGTGAACCAGGGCCTATCATCGAAAAATTGCCTCTTCGTTCGAATCATCATTAAGTATTATTTGTTCGATCAATTCCGTGATCATTTTCTTCGCTACGAGCAATCATCTCCACTTAGGTTTAGAACTTCAATGATGTGGGGGACATTTCACAACCCTGTAATAATAATTACAGTAATAATCACAACTATCGTTGCTATGATAATTGTCGTAGCTATTCACAAGTAAAAGTAAATTTGTTGCAGTAATAATAATAGTTATAACCCGGTTGTTAATATTAATAATAATGATGAAAACGATTAACCTAAATTAAGAATTCTATTTGTTTTAATGTTGCTACTGCCTTAATTTTTCAATGTGTTATGTTTCATGAATATTGTTGTTATTATCATTAAGATTTTCGTTTTCGGAACGATTATTAACATATTAGTGTATAATTGTGTAATAAGCATTAATTAATCTTATCATAATTTTATTAAATACCTTTCATAATAATAACAATAATAATATGTATGATGTTAGAATACTTATTATTATTACGTCTACCACTACCCCGATACTATTATTAATTAATGGTAATCACATAATAACGACAATGATAGAAATAATAAACAATAATAACGATAAATATGTAAAAAACAAATGCTAAATAATACAAAAGTCATAAATCACGAGTACAAAATAATCGCTCGATAAAATAAATACAATCTGTTAGGGATGGCTAGAAAAAAATGAAGGACAAAAATCTCAAGACTTTGACGCTTAAAATTGTGACAATAAGTAACGTTCTCTGGATTTTATCCCAATCTTCCCGTGAACATATAGTACTGTTGGTTCTCGTTTATTTTCTCGGGATTGCAAGGAGAACATATAAACATACATTTAAAAAGACCTTTTTCTTCTACTCGTTTGAAACTCCACTGCTCTTTCATAGCGCTTCTAGTCTTTCCCTCAGACCAACCCCGCTCACCATTTCCCCCACCCCAATACCTCGAGCGCACTCAGAAATTCTTTGCACTCTCTGAGATCAGCTAGGCGTGCAGCCACCCCACGTAAAATTCTCTCGTGCATTTGTGCAGTCCCCCACCAACCCAACCACCCTCTACTTCCGCACCCTTCGAGCTTTTGATATTTTCTCCGGGTATTCAAAGAGCGATATGCGTGAATAACACGCCCACACATATGGACAAATACGTGTTGATACACGATCGTCGTGCGATTTCTCCAATGCAAAGAAACGGGCACAGGATTCCCATATGTGTTTCACCAGGTCAGGTCAACGTCCTGTGAATCCGTGTGCGCTCTTGTCGTCGCGTGTCCAATACAGTACGCACCGTTGGGGAAGCTGCGCGATCCTTTACGTTGAGCGCACATATGTACAGGCTGATTAAAGAAATGATAGTCCAGGGGTGGTTGAAAATACAGATTTTAAGTTTAGTTAAGTTTTAGTTTTCTATTTTAGGTTTTGTAGTGATTTTGGAAAAAAGGGCAGGACAAACCAAAATCATGTGGAAAGGTTCATTTCTGGTGACACTTAATTTTCGTAGGGAGCGTGACACTTTGTGTCGTCCAAACTTAATCGGGAAAATGATGCTGTACAGCTGGATAGAAATGAAGATAAATCTTGAGGGGTTCACTTTTTCAAAATAAAGATGCCTTGTTTACTCTAAAGTCATGAAAAGAGTATGGAAACTAATCAATTCCAATTTGGAAATGGGGTGAACGTAAATGATTTTTTATAGAATTTATAAAGATCTTTGTTTTCGGAAAAGTACGACAATTCAAATAACATTAACAGGAACTAATGATTAACTAATATTATGTTTTTAATTGTTTTAAGGAATGATACTGATTTAATTAGTTTATATGGTTTAATTAATTAGTTAGTACGTTGATTAATTGATATGAAGCTCTTAATATAAATTTATTTTATCTTGATTATTTATAAGGGGTTTAAAAGTGTAATGGAACTCAATTACTTTGGGAAATTTCGGACAACAGATATTAGTTCTTTTGTTACCCTAAACGTTTTTATTTAAACTATGGAACTCACTTTAAGGTATTTTTATTTTGGAGAATCACGACCTAAACTGATTATCAACAATTGGGAATAACACACGAAAAAGCTAGAAATAAAAAAATGAGGATCTTTCTTGGATTTAAATTATGTGAAAAGTACGAAAAAATAATACATACGAGAAGTATTTTTTTTTCTTTAATTCAGGATGAAATTAAAAACACTCACGTGTCTAGTGTCATGCGCATTTTTTAATTAAATAGTTTTGCAGAGTTGTCTCAGTTTTCGATCACCCTGTATACCAATGCATGCAGCCCCATGTGAAAGGGTGTATGGAACGTGAAAACGTAGCTGTATAAGTGTTCATACGTAACATAGGTTGAATGCACTCCTCGTATGGGCTTTGCACCCCTGAAGCGTTTTACACCAAAAGAGGCCATGTGAGAAAAAAAAGAGAGACAGAGAGAATACATTCGCTCGAGAGTGCTCTCTCAGTGTGTTTGCGGCAAAGAAAAAGAAGTTTAGAGGGGCACTATGCCATTACGGCGTTGGAATTTTTGCATGTACGTAAAAATGTATACCGGAAACAACGAAACGTCAGAATCAAAATCATGTGACGAATTTGATTGAGAAAAAGTATTCGGGATTTTCATGAACTCGTCAATATTTGCTACTAAAAATAATGACGCAAAAACAATTTATATTTGATAAATCGTTATAATTAATTTTTTAATTAGCTCTTATTTGCGGATTTTTGTATAGCCGTTCTTTTTACCCTACGCTTGTACCTTCACTTTTCTCAGCTCTTTAGAGACCTTGCTCTACTTGACCAGACACCCATCTAAGTATCGGCCCAGGTGTACTTTGCAAAATATTCTAAATCTCAGAGTCCAAGTGTTTTTTTTTAACTGATGTAGGAAAAGAGGAATGATTATGAAAATTCAACTTAGCAAAAGTGATGACATTCGTGCTGGATATTAAATGCTGAAGGGTTGCAACGCAATATTTCTTTTCATTCCATCCATCGTTCCGGTTTACTGTATATTATCCTGGGGCTTTTTCCCATTTATCTTTTAGTCGTGAGAAATAAATTGCTCCGTTTGAAGAGAGGTGCTTTGAGAGTGACGTGCTCGCTTTGAAAGTCGCTGCGAATCGTGTCACGCCTCTTGCGTTTTGACGTTTGACCGTTGCAAACGACGTGCAAAAATGACCAGTCAGTCGATCCCTTACGGAAACCGAGCAAGGTACTCCAGTTTGTTTGAAGACAAGATGAGAGACGGTGGGCTCGTGGGCATTATGTTCCGATATATAATACGACTATACGGACAGTCTGCCCCTTCGTTTTACCCTCCAAATCTTCCGTATCCTGGGTCGCTTTTATTATATTTTTTGCTGGATGCTGGAGACACTTTTATCGTCGATCTCGCGTTGCTAAATCGTCTCATTATCAAGCTACTTTCCAACCACCGCATCTTGCTGTGTTTGCATCCCGACGAGTGCTTCAAACCCCAACGAGAAACTGGTCTTGCACTTTTACCGATATTTTATGGGCATGGTTATGATCTTCGTCAAGCGACAACTGGTACTTCCGCTGAGCCTATTTATTACATGGAACTCAACCACGCGCGAGAATAGATCAATGGAAAGTATTAGACCAGTCGAGAAATCATCAGTCGCGAAGAGAATTGAATCGTCTCTGTGCCAAGAGATGTTAACTTTCTCCTAGACTGTTGTTTCCTACGTGATTTTCTCCTAAACGATTTTCCCCTAGATGGTTTTATCCTAGACACTTTTCTTCTAAGAGGAGAATGAAGATTAGAGCCAATAGAATCGAGGTGCGGAATGACGATTGGAATGATCGAAATCCAAACGAATCATGAGGACCCAATGAAATACAGAATAAGGATTTCATCAGCTGCAATCAAGATACAGGATGCGAATTAAAAAGATCGAAATCAAGACGATAATCATCACGATCATCATCACGATTTGAACAAAGTGAATTTGTATGATTATAACTGGAACGATCATAACCCAAATGATGAATGACTATTGGAACAAATGAGCTCTTTATGGAGGATCTTTCATCAAACCAGCCGCCAATCGCGTATAAGAATACAAACACATACAATTCCGAAAATAATTCAGCACTTCAACTTCGAATTCCACCGAATTAAAAACTCCAAGATCCTCCAACACATTTCAGATCAAACGAAACGAGCCTATTTCAACTTTAAATATTTTTGCTCCAAAATCTCGAGAGGGCTGATTCTCTAATTGAATTGACGGCCTCCTATGGCTGCTGCGAACTATTCACAGTGGCTGGATTGTCTTAAATTAACCAGGAATTGTGTCTACGTTGACGCGTACTTGTACGAGCCAATATATAATCTCTCTTTCAAAGTCTCGCGAGATCTCGTTTGTGAGACGCGCGAGCGTATCAGCCTGATCAGTTAATGAGGTAATAATGGTAGCAACGAACCAATAACCGTAATGGACGATAGAGACGAAGGAAAGACGGAAGCTCGATGGAACGCTACATGCCTAACGATCTGGTAGACTAAGAGGGTGGGCGAGACGCCGATTTTCAAAGGGCCCTCATTGATATCCCTTATCCACCCTTCTTCACCATTCCTACCTCTCCGCATCCAACATACGTCCCTTTTACACTCACTTTGACAAGATGCAGTTAGAAACTGATGGGCCCGCAACCACCCAAAATTCACGCTTTGTCATAATATTGTCGCGGATGTTGGCTGCGTCTCGCGTACATATAACTTAATCACATTAGCCTGTGAGGGCTAAAGACGAGCGAATAGACACAGCGAAGGGTGGATGAGAGAGAACGAAAGCACTTGCGTACATCAAGGTCTCTACCTGAAAGGGCTTCTCGATTAATGGCAAGATCCAAGAGAATAACGGAGCATCGCAGCTTCTCATTGATGTCACACAGCAACAGTCTGAGCTTGAAGACACTCTATTGAAATTGTTATTGAAATAACGGTTGGAATTGTCTGATAAACGGTACACTAAATTCAGAAACAGAAATTAATATTTATTTACACTTTTTCACTTCTACTGCAATACTTCGCAACCCCTTAATGGATTATCTTTTTTTGAAGCTTATTAAATGAACGCTTTTTACTAATAATCGTTGTAACTTACTTACTACTTTGCTCATTAAGTTATGATTTATTTATTAACGCAATTCATTTAAATTATTATTTTTTAATTTTTATCATTTATTTTTAACACTAATTAACTGCATTTCACTTTTATTAAAATACTTTCCAACCCCTGAAGGGATTTTTTTACGCTGGAATACGTCATTTTCTATCTGCAGTCCCTATTTCGAAACTTCATATATGTGTGTAGCACGTACGGATATAAACAGATATATGTTCTCGATAATATTCCTCGGGGTGAAGGGTTTTGCAAATTGTGGCAAGCACTGTTATATATTGACGGGAAACTTTGTCTGAATCGGGAAACCGGTTTTACTGAAGATTAAGCTCTTACTAAAGTATGCGGATTCAAGAAGGTGTCGAAGTACCGAAGACGAATCATATTATCTCTGTACCCTTCTCTATTTCTATCTCTGTCTCTCTATCTATCCGTCTTTCTTGGTAGAACGACGTGCAGCCTCATTATCGTAGTAGTAAACTAATAACGATAATGGCTCAGTCGAAAAAGCGGCGAAACTATACCCCATATATAGATACAAAGAACTCCTAGGGACTCTACTGCGAAAATTAAAAAAAACGCCTCTTTTAAGGGGCTCTACACTAATTATGACAATTTGTGTGATTTTCGGACATTCTTTGGGAATGAAGTACTGAATTAATCATTGCAATAATTAAAGCAAAATAATTAAAGTAAAAAAAGGAAAAAAGCTCCGTACTGGGCGTTTTAAAGAAAGTATTTAATTTCATATCTGGAGCGGATCCATTTCGGAGTGAAATGAAAAACGATGATCTTGAAAAATTGCCTTTCAAATATAGATAATCAAGGAAAATTGCACTAATAGTGAACAAACGCACTTGCGATCATTTTGACCCCTGGTGATAAGGGAATCTTAACCTTTCGAGTGTACACTTCCGCCGCCAACCTATAAGTGCATACTGGGTCAATCTGACCTATGACCTTTTTCAAATTGTTGTATTTCTGTAAATATGCATTTTTTTATATTTTCGTACAGACGTTTTTTATAATATATTATATATTAGATAATGATCGATATTTTATAGGCCTAAATTTATGTCTTGACAAAAACGAAAATAAAATGCCAAAAAATTTGCACAAATATTCGCATGCGTTAAAAAATACCTACTTACACGATAAAAAGTTATGGATCAAAACAACCCAAACAAACCCAATATCCACTCAAAGGGTTAATATGCATACAAATAAACTTCTGAATGATTTTTTTAATTATCTCCGTTAATTATAAAAAAATCATTTGTATACCAAACTTCCATTTTCGTTCCTTTCCGATATTTCTTTGTCTCGCCAATTACCGTTAATTACACGTATCTCCTAAAGCTCCGATGCCCAAAATATGCAACGCTCTCAGATATCACTCCAAAGCTGTTTTTTTTCGAAACCTCACAAGCGATTGCAGCCAGCATTATATCGATGGTAGACGACGGATTCGTTCGTCTCTCATGAAACGATTGGATATTCGGGCATGCGTATAACGGAGATAACGGGAGAGAGGAATTTCCGTGCGTCAACTGCCAGCGAAATTATATAGGCGACGCTCATATCCGCACGTACGTGGCGTAATGTGTGAAGCGAGAGTACGGAAGATAAGTGAGCGAGAGTAGAGCAGAGAGATGAGTAAAAGGGCCCCCGGTGAGTCCTCTCGGTGTTTGAATCTCTATGGAAAACGGGTTTCAATGGGCTCGTGCGAAATGCCGGCTGTCTTGACAAGAGCAATTTATCATCGCCGATCTATATTTGCATACGTCGTCAAAGGGCTCCCGGGCCTACTTCGTCGCGACGTTCGTGGTCGTGGCGCTTCCTCGACTACTCTCGACTCGCATGTGTATGCTTTCTCTGTCGTTATGCGGCCCGCCGCGTGACATCAGATAGTCGAGTGTTCCTTTTGAAATTTGCGTGTTTGCGAATATGTTTGCCCTCTCGCACCCCTCCATCCCACTGGCGAAAAAGAACCACTCCTGCTAACGTGTACGTTTTTCCGTATGAGGTTCCCACAAAACTCTCGCTTTTATCCGCTCGAAATCCGCTTCCCATTGGCTATGTTCATTTTTGCGATAATTTTTTGGAAATCGTTCGCGCATTTATTCGTATCACGAAATACGAAGGTATACGTATGGGTATACCTAGATCATATTCCGAAGGAGATCCTGAACGAGATTGTTTATAACTTCATAAGTACTCTAATTTAATTATTAATAATTTATCATTTTTGATAACTTTATGATTTGAAAAGATTTACTATATAAACTTTGAAATAAACTATCTTGTAAAGTTGTAATGTTTCTTTAGTTATGCAGTTTTGTATAATCTCATGACTTATTTAGTTATGTCGAAACGGATTATCACCATCTTATTTCATCATCCTGATTGCTTCTAAATTCATTGTTTTTAAATCAAATGTTAATTTGAAGTCTAACCCCTTAACATAACAATCTGAGAAAGAAAGCATATTTATATCGTCTATAATGTTTGAAATTCGTTACAACTACAATTATAACAATGTTTTCGGTTCTCATTCAAAATGCACACAAAAACTGAGCTAGTCTGCGAATAAACAAAAAGAAATTCGCGCTTCGAACAATTTACAACTTGAAAGATAGAAAAGAGGGTAAGAATTCAGGTGTGAACTTTTGGCTGACGTCTACGTTGGACTCGCGATCCTGGAGATACTAGCCTGTCAGGAAACGAGTGGATATGTACATGGTCTCTATGAAGGAGCAGAATAATGCCTGTGAAGAACGAAACGCACTTAACCGATCATGCGAATCCTCAGGGGGGAAAAAAGGGAAACCTGATTCTTTTATTGCAGCTCGAGTCATTATCGCCGAACGATCATACTTATGCGTAAATTTCGGAGATTACGACTTGTTCCCATTCTAGCAACGTTACTCGTTCGTGTCAATAAAGACGCGTGTTGCAGCATCGTAATTTTAATAAAGCCTAAGGTCCTCTATTACACTATGGAAGATCCAGCCTCGTAATGCTTGTAAACTGGAAAAGAGATTGGTAAAGAGAACGAGAGAGATAGCTGCTAAAAGCGAAAAAGTTTGCACACACACAAGTGGCACAGAAGTTCGTGTCTCGTCCAACGACATTCATTTTCACCCTCTTTCTCTCCCCCATAGTTCTCATCGACCTTTCTGTTTCTTTTTTTCTCGTTCGACATTTGTCTGTCTTTTGTGCATCGCGAAAAAAACAGCCTGATTATAGAACCGTGCATCTCAATGTGAGGATTTCTTGTTGGAGTTGCTTTTCCCACAGACAGTTCTTTATCATGTGACAAAACGACAGGATCACGCCTAGTTCCTCATTCCATGCAACGTAACAGCCAACGAGCCTCCGATACAGATAAGTCATGCTCCTTCATTTTTCATAAGCCTGTCCAAACGTTCTCTTGGAGAGGTTGGATGCACCCCTTTTTTTCAGCACCAGGACAACGGTCAACTAGAACTTCCTACAAGCCAATCTAGCTGGTCAGAAATGAGCAGGGAGAACGGGTACGTGCCTGATCGTCTTTCAAAAAGATCGTCACAGATCAGTTAGGATTGGTGAAAAGTCTGATGGCGAATTTCTGTCCGTAGGACGGAAGGAGGGAGAAGTCATCAGTTGGAATATTTCGAGCTAGACTTTTTTCACTGTCATCAGCTGATAGCTGAACGTTTGTCCTGTCGTCATACAAACTCCGCTTGGGGAATCATAAAACTGTTAGCTGGTAAAAGGGCTCTGTCGATCTCTTTTCCACCTCGAGTTTTATCTTGCTCTGAGCATCCCTTAATTTGATAAATCGACGAAATTTTGACCCTCCGCTGGCATTAATCACAAGCCGCATATGCATACATGAGCAGCGTTAAGGAGAGGGGAACGGAGGGAGAGAAGTACTGGACAGGTAGGGATGAAGGGATGGATCGCCGTAGGACGACTAGTAACACGCGAGAGAAGATTCCAAACTGTTGTAATGGTTATGAAGCTACCTATGGCAGATATCAGGCAAAAAGACGAGATTTCAGCCCCGAAGGGTTAGATTTAGCGCCCTTTCGTGCTAGAGATTTCAGTATGGATGAAGCGAAACCTCCCGGTCATTTATTAAGTCCGATGAGAGACCACGTTACCCATCTTGTTTAGCGAAGAGGTTTACACACTTGGCCACCTCCCTCGGACAACGCTCGTACACGGACGAGGAAAACCCGGAGCGGTATTGAATTAATGGCGGATTAATTCGGTGATCCGGCTACCGAGCTGCCCGGTTATTCCACTCTTCTATCCCTCTCGACCTAACGTTTTCATGTTTAGGAAGGAGGAAAAGGGAGGAAGCTATTCCTCGGTACCGCAGGCAAACTCGAAACTACCCCCGTAACGTGTGGTTGGCTTTCAACGTAACCTGTCTCTTTCACACTCCATCGCACGCATGGGCCCTTCCACTCGGCCATCCAAATAGCTCCGAATCCCTTTCTGAGCATGATTTCAACTTCGAAGGCTTTCGCTTAGTCACTGCTATTGACGAATCATTAATGATTGGATAATCTGGGAAAGATATTTGATAGTTCTGACAATTGAGGGATACACGAGAAATCATCATTTGGCAGAATCAGCACTGAATAGCCCATAGGTATGGCAGCTCGCGTGCACGAACGACCGACATATGCTTCGAGTTTCCAAAGTCCCATTTTCCGGTGCTTCTGGTATACGCTTCACGTTACGGCTTTGCTCAGATCGTTAAATTATTTCGTTCGGGTCTGATGCCTGGCAAAGTGTGGTCGGGTTGGTACCTGCGATGGCAGGTAATAGGCGTACATGTGACCCATCGTATAGAGAATATTCTATCTCTGGCAATACCCGCAATTTCGGAACTGCTTTGCCACTCATCATGATTGTTGTGAGAATTATCAATTTCGAGATGCAAAAAAGAGGTGATCGAAAAAATACATTCTGATCCATCCGTGAATTTATATCGTGGGTGTATCATGATTGTCATGGAAAAAATCGATCTCGATATTCAATTAGAGTGGATCGAAAGATCGTTTTTTAACGATTTTTCTGTGGCATAAATCATGATTGTCGAGAGGTCCGAGAGTTAACTTTGAGGTCCAACAGTCTTCAAAGAATCGCTGTTCAGCCAATTGGTTCCAAAGTTTTAGAAATAAAATGCCATTTTATCAATCATAGTTCTACTGAAGTCGGTTTGGATATAGATCGAGAAGTAGATAAAACCGAGCTCCCTAACATCTGGATCATTTAAGTTGCACAGAGCAGTTCCACAGTGATATTTAAAAATCCTATCGTATACAAATCATTAACGTGATTATTTAGTATTAGAGCTTACTGAACAACCAATTTCCATCAATGGCCTATCGATTCGTTAGTTAATCCAAATAATGCATCTCAGATAAATCGATAAAAAAAACGTTGCATCGAGGATTCATTCGAATGACCCTCTCCGATGTCAACCATTTGTTCCAGCCGGTAGCAACATAAATCGTTAACTCGCCTAACCAGGAATACCGGGTTATGAGAGAAGAGCAAATCGCCGTTTAGTATTAAGGATTTGCACCGACGGCCTCGACGACTATCGCGAATACCGTTGCAGGATATACCAGACAGGGCAGAGTCACATCAAAGCTGGCAACGGATGAGAGAATGCGTCTGATGTCATCCAACCCTTCGCAAGGGTTGAAGAACATCCTGGATATCGACTGCCTTTGCCCAAAGAAGCTTTGGGCAAAGGCTTTGGCCTGAAAGGTACCTTTCAGTGACGGAACGCGTTGTTTAATCTGAGTTCCGCCCTTCTGACGGCCAGGGGTCAATCCATTGTGGATGCAGTCAAGATGTAACTTTATGACCTGGGGGTTGCTAGGGTTGGGCCTTGATTTACTAGCTGTTTATTCGCTTTGCGAAGCGTGCATCCATATTAAAACCGTATTTACACTAATAGACACACATTTTTATTTCCTCCTGGTTCTCTCACTGGTACAACACACCAAACCCTCTTTGATTTAGTAGTTTGAACTCGAAAACGTCGAAAACGACCGTGACAAAAAATAGCAAAAAGACAATCCCAGAGAAAAGAGTAGTGTCGATAGACAGAATTCCGTATTATCCTCCAATCGTTCACGCGTAGGTACATAATACAGCAGTGACCAACATGCCCCGACCATTATTTCCTTTTTTCCAACGATCATTTCCCAGCCCTTCGTACAAGCCCGTTTTCATTTCTTTTTTTTTTGCGCTCGACCCTTCGTCAGAAAAATTACTTCCGCCCGAGCGAAGCTTGCGTAGCATGCATCTCCTCCTCGTAACAGAACGAACCTCGGCCATGAGAAGATGGATTTCTCGAAGAGAAGAACAAACACCGAACGTATCAAGGGCTGCTCTCTCGCGATCGCCTCAGACCCCAGAATTTCGCATCGAGCAATGAACGATACATGGATGTGTAGACACATGTATACAATTAGGTATGTATAGATATGAACCGTGATATGTTTGCGGCGATTGTGTATTTTGTCACGAGGATTGCAAAGCCCATAGAATTTTGCTGGACAACAGTCCCCCAAACCGCTGTAATCAGGGCAAGCAGACCAGACCTACATCGGTAGAAAACAAGACGAAAACTCAAAATTTCCATCACCCAGTGATATTAAATCAGATGGTGAAATACTACACAGCTAGAAGTCTGATTTTGGATGTCTTTCTTCGAAAGTTAGATTGGAATTGTCTTGTCTCGACCGTGGGACTGTCCGCAAAAGAATAAGTGACTTATCAAGGGATTTTGCAAAAATGGCAAGAATTGAACGTCAGACTGGAGAAAAGCTAAATTATACCTCCAATATCATCTTCAATGGAAATCCTCTTTTTTCACCGCATAGCTACGTGATGCGCATCCCTCATCGGAGGACACCCAAACCCCACTGAATGCGTAGAAGGAACGTTGGAGGGCAAGCAAAGTTATACACGCCCTCTCAGCCTACGTGAGAGCCCGGATTTCCCTGGTATAACCGTCGGGATGTAATTATGATCGGTGAGATACGTCACGCATATAAACCTCCCCTACAGTATTGACATCCACAAATCACGGCGTCGTCCATGCGGTGTCTCGATAGCGGATAATCGTGTACCAAGAGAGAGCGACAGAGAGGGGTGAGGTTTCTGGGACGATCGTCCCTTGATCGCACTCCCGGTACCTTCCATAACCGTTGCATCGTCAGAGACTCTAAATCAGAATTAACGGAGAGTCTGCCAAAGACGCAAGGGCTATGGGTCTTACTATCGTGTTACACATGTAGACATAGATCCGTCTGTATGGCTATCCAAATGTACAGGGTGACATTTACCTATTGCACCAACGGAAAGACGAGTGGAGAAAGAGTTCTTCACTTGTCTGACCCGATGTCTTTCCCATTCGGAGTAGAATTCTACCAACATTAGATACTTTGGTGGAACCCAAACAAACTACCTAATATAGGACTGATTCCGCCAAGGTACACAATGTTAGTCCAATACCAGTCCGTTCATTTTTCCCAGATCATCTTCCGGATCAAGCTATCAAAATTATTCCAACGCCAGCTGATATTTTATCATAGGTTTATTATATTTACAAATCTTCTCAATGAATGAAAAGAATTTTGATATCGGACTTTCCTAGCAAACTTCCTCGCTGGCTCAACCCAATACCGACATTACTTAGCTTTGGCCATCTTGTAGCCGCAATAATTGAATTTGAATATAGCGAAAGTAGCTAGTGTGCAACGTTCCTGTCATCTCCCAAGGCGACCGTTCCGTCTGATCTTTCGGATCGTAGTCGCCATGACTTGATCGCGAGGAAACGCATTACCGGATGTGCAGCATCTAAGCGAATGATTCGTGTGCGCTCGGTCCTGGCTCGGTCATTGCGCTAAACCGAATTAATCAATATCGCGGTACGCTCCGCAGCGCGATAAACCATATACATGAGATGCATGTTGTATCCTCCATAATTCGGACGTCCTGCTCCACGCTGACGTTATATTATACGGTGGTTCGAATTAATTGGCGAAACGCGGGACCCACCGCGATTACAATCACTCCACATTGTACATAGTCCCTAGATGGTTGTAAGGGTATGTGAGAATATCCTTGCATAAGAGACAACGAAGGACCATCGGTGGAGTTTGGTGTCCGAGGACGTCAGGCTGACAATCGCTGGGTAAATTCCACGAGAGCCGCAAAGCAGACTCGGAGTAGGTAGGATCGTCGTATTGGCAGAGTACAGAGAGAATATCTACCATAGCCTGCTATTGGGTTGTCCCAGGGATGGCTTCAATCTTCGGACCATGATCGTGGAATTCATGGCCGTCGCGTTTATCCTTTGGAAGTGACTGTTTGAATGTGTGTGGGTGAATTCTCCACGCATGTGTCTATGACTGCGTCAATTCTCTGAGGAGGTTCAGGAATCGCATCGGTACAAGCGCTCGCAGTCCCTCCGGCCTGATGTGATTTTGGTGGTGGCCCTAAGCGACCGTAGATATCTAGCGAAACACCTACATACGAGCACATACGAACACACCCCATCAACTGTGCATAACCGTGTCGCGAATACCCGTTGAGCTCGGACGGTAATCCCACACGGTAATTGCATTGGGCGATAGCTACATATCCGAGTATTTCTCTACAGATCCGCTGACCATACCGAACCCATCAGCGAACTGGAAAAACGAAGTGGATCAAGCGAGATACCAACGTCGGTGATCGTTGAAAGGTTTGAAACGTTTTTTTTGTGCACTTTTCTCCTTCCTGATACATTTTTCCCTCCAATATTCATAATTCCGTAGGAAACGTCCAGTGATTGCCCATTTGATGTTACGGCGAAACGATTGCAGCTCGGCTAATTGGATAGAATGTTAGTGCATTGGATGGAATACTCTCGTACGAAGTTGGATCCGGAATGATTCTTTCGTCGACAGGTGGAAGTAAATTAGTGAGCGGGTGGAGTTGCCAGTGACGTTTCCAGAGGATCGACAGTCGGGTAAACATTGGAGGGAGTTTGGTCTGGTTTTCTCGGGTGTCGGACTACGGGAAAGCAAAGGCCACTTTAGTAATACCTACACTTAGTGCGTCCATTTGTACTCGCGGATAATTCGAGCTATCGCGTTTCGTATCTCCCCGTCTCGATCGGCTTTGACTATTAACTGCGTTATAACGGACGATCACGTGACGCGCTCTGTAGTTATAACATCAAAGTCAAAGGCATAGCTGGACCCGAGGGATCGCCGATTCGTGACGTACGCTTATCCTTGTTCTCCAACGTACGAAACCCATATGATATCAACATATTGTGCGTGTGACTGTAGGGGTATGCGTGGGTACGCGCTTCATAATGCTGAGGCACGCCTCAAGGCTACGTTTCGATATCTTCCGTGTATTCCACGAGCCTGTGTTATTAAGCGTTCCGAGCAAACTGCGAGCATGGCTATGAAGGATCGATCGCCTAGTTAGCCAACCAAAGCTGAAAGGACATGAGGATGTGTGCCACAATTTACGTCATTGCGACGCAGAACGTTCCTTATCTATGATATGGAACTAGCCTTCCGTAGAACCCGTCAACCTGTATTGAGACATCGACATCAACTTCTGGGTTCTTTGACGGGTTGAAAGAAATTGCTTGATCAAAGTCGACTGTGTGGCAACCCACGAGTGAGATGTAGCAAGTTGGATTCATGGGAATCCTGAAGCAATTGGAATTACAGAATCAGACATCTTGGATAGTCTGCGAAAATCAAATCATCAAAATCAACCTGAGTGGTAGTCTGAACTAAATAGCGCAACGATTGGCTTGATCGAAATCGTACACTTTTTATATCAAATGCAGGCATATCCTCTCAATGGAAGCAAACGGAAACGCTTAACCAAAAGTTTCATTCATTCAAGCCCAGTACTTTGTATTCGAAGAACCGCCCAGTCTTTACCTTATTCTAGCTTATTCCATATGTCATATTCAACGAAACCTTTTTACGGTCTAGTTGCACGACGGATCGTGAAATGGCAAACGCAACTACAGGTGGAAAAATGGGTTACGGGAGTCACGGGAAGTAACGAGAATTATTGAAAGAAACAAGACGTTGCTGAAAATATTTTCGCATGGCTGTTTTCGCGATCGGAAGTGGTAAGACGGTAATTGAGACGATGACCAATCCCTACAGCCTACGTTGTATCGCAGGTGTCTTCATATGGAGAACCCACGATGAAAGGACTTTTCAGCGAAGCGGGTAAGTATACACCCGAAGTATATGGAAGTTTTCACGCTGTTTAGGCATCGAAGTTTATACTTTTATATTAACACGAATAGAGGGTATCGCGAAGCAAGAAAACAGGTATGCGTTAAGTGTGGACGTATGAGGGGATGCCATCTGTCGTCGCTTTTTCACCCAGGGGTGAATTTCGCATCTTGACCCAATTCGTTTCGTCACGTTCCCGTGAACTCAGGGAGCGCAAGGCCGTGACCTGGTCTTCTTTTTTCTTCGCTCCCTCGTTTCGTCTCCACTTGCACTTGTTCCCTCCTATCAAAAGGCAAAAATGCAAGGTTCATGCACATCCCCGTGACTCTTGCCCTTATTCTTTATCCCTGTCGGCTCTGCTTGTGATTATAGAGAAACCCCAAATGCAAAAACCGACCAACCCCGAAATTACGAGAACTTTTGTAGAAACGGTCTTCTTAACTACCGTTTTCAACGACAAATCGTCTACACTGTAATATCGTAAATGATAACAATGCAAGGGAAACAGTTCGGTGCAAGAAAATGATTGCTGCAACTGTCATGATTTTTCACGGCCTTCAAGCTTCGTTGATCTTCCAAAGAATCGCAGGTGCTATCACTGAATATGAGCTGGAATATCGATCCAACTTTCCGTCAACTGGGGTACATCCTGATGGAAATAGGTTTTGACGACATTTTGATGGCAGTGGCATTTTTATCATGAAGGCACCCTAATGACAATACAATTCCTAACCAATTCCGACTATTCGACTATTCAGACACTGGCCCAATACAGCGCTAATTTTTTTGCATTGTCGACTATTCCCTGACATAATTATTGGTCCGTTAATAGATCATTGTCAGAATGATATCCTTTGACTAACACTGACTAACGACATCGTACTGATATTGATCTCAAAACTAGCCCGACACTATTAGCAAGGTTAGCTCACCTTCCAGTCAATATTATGCCAGTGTTGGTATTAAAAGCGACCCAATGTTTGTACCAACCGTGGCTCAAGTTCAAGCCAATATTGTAGCAATGTTGGTCCGGTCCATTACCATCAGCGGCACAAGCAATACTCCGAGTTGATGGCATTTTTTTGTTAATATATATAATAGTACTCAGAAATGAAAATAAATTTTTTAACTAAATTTTATCTTCATTTTGTAGGGTAAAACACTTAAACGCGAAGATCGACGCTGGTAGCTTGTCGGTGCTCTCCCAACTAATAAAGAAGAAGAACCATCACGAAGAATGATTAAAAATCCTCTAGTCTCCAAAAACAATCTTAAAATAAATTTCTCCACAGTTTTTCTATCAATAATCCCACATCGATCAAGTACGAGTTTGTCCATTCCTCTGACCTTTGGTCACCGATATACGTGGACGTTTACTCGTGAAAAGGGCGACAATGGACAGGAAACTCCGACGAAGGGTTGCCCAACGCAAATCACAATGGTGGCGCCTGAGAGAACTGCAAAAGCGAACAGGTTGACTGCTAGATAGGCGAAAGAGGAAGAGAGAAGGAGAGGAAGAGAGGAAAGCAGTTGTAGGAAACAACCAAGCAGGATACGCACACCCAACAAGACTTGGCGTTAACACGACTAGAGAAGTGCATATCCAACGTGCACGTGGACGTGCTGGTCACTATTATTAACCCCTAACCACTATGGCAACCTTACTCTATAGTCGTATTACCACAAGGATCGCTAGCAAAGCGCGGGTGCCCTACCACGTATCCCTTATTTGCCCTCTCGTTTCGGTTTGTGGGAAAACCACTTGGCAGGGAGATTCACTCGGGGTTTACTATTTTACTGTAACTTGTATACATGGATCTATCATCGTTGTAAATACGGATGTCTGCATGTAGGAAATAAACCGATTTTTTTTCGTATCGACGTAAATCTCGGGTATTCATTCGCGTATTTCCATTGTGAACGACTCTCTTCATCCGTATGGTCATAGACGCAACTACAGTGAGCTCCCGATTTTCCACCAACTCGATTTTTTTCCATTTCTTCCAGCTCGTTTATTTCAACGAACGGAATACTTTTTATCTACGTCAGTGCACTTAATATCGCAATGATAGAGATCGATACGTCAGAAATAACAGTTTCGAGCGATAAATATAATTTCGAAAAAACAACACAATGGAAAACGTCGATTTAAACAACGATAATTTGAAGAAAAGTGATCGGCTATTCTTAGAAAAAATTGTTAGGCAATTTGATAAACATCACTGATGGTACAACAATTGCTGTAATATCCAAAGATTATATGACTAGGATATCGGTTCATTATATAAAATAAAATAAAAATGTGTATATATAAATGTTTACGAAAACATAACTTTAACATCGATAATTATTCATATTAAATAGTTAGTATACAACTTGCATTTGACAATAAACAATAGTGTAATTTTTATTTTACATATAAACAAATCCACATTCGACATTTTTGATCATAGTTATAATAATAATCAATTTTTTATTGTCAAGTAGAAAATTTTAGGTGACTCGATATCCTTTCAACCATATTACTATTAATTACCATATTATATTACCATATTATATTCGATACTCCTAGACAACCCTCAAACTTCACCACTCGCCTCGAACCCGATTTTGGTCACCAATGCTCAGCCCCGAATAGTAGGAAATCGGGATCTCACTGTACATAAATATCCGTACGTCATTCGCAGAGGATTATATCTTCGCGCACCGATCAGTGAAATCGCCTGTCACACGAAAAGCGAATATAATAGTTTTTGTTCCCGGCGCATGCGGGGGATGAAAAAATTGAAGGGATTCGTCGATGGCAGCTAATGATCATCAAACACAATAGGACAAAGGGCATATGTATGTACATCGGTATATCGGTTTAAAAAAAAAATCCGGTGGGTAGGCACACGTGACACAGGTGAGATTTTTTTGTGTTCGGCAAAAATTTCTCGGTTCTCAGCATTGAACGCGATGCTTTCATATTTTTCATGCGGCATTTTACGTTGGCATTTTTTTCAGCTATTACATATACGTTCATACAGGAGAGGTAACAAAGAGACGGAATAGTATGGGAGCCCCCAGGATTTATATAGTGCTTGACGATCTTTGAAAATTACTCGCTCGTGTTGTTCTACCCAACGGATATGAATCCAAACTTTATGGTCACAAGTTCCTCACCGAAAATGATGAGATTGATGCTCACATGTCTTGATTATTTGGGTTAGCATTTGTTCGTAAAATTTAACTGAATTGTTTGCAGTGCTCTTAAACGTCATCAACATATATATGTTTCCATTGTTGATCTATATAATTGATAGTGTAGTTGTTAATCCATATATTTATTAATGTTGAAAATGCCAATCTTTTCATAATTATTTCTCAACATTATTAATCCTCATAATTACTATACGTATCACTGATTAATCTCCATCATTTTAAATCACTATATTCATAAATACCCGGAGTTATTAATCATTAACATGTACAATATATCATCTCATGATGAATAATTTCGATGATAATTCTCATTATCATCAATTCGAATATCAGCCACCGCTACCAAAGTAGATATATACAAAATCACCATTATAATCCACTATAACAATATAATCATTAAAATGCACATTATATCACCTCGTGATGAATAATTTCGATGATAATTCTCATTATCATCAATACAAATATCAGCCACAGCTACCAAAGTAGATATACAAAATCAGGATGCAAAAGCCTATCAGAGTACCAGTAAAATTCGCGCTCAGGTGTACGCAATTCCTCAGTAAGAATATCACAACCCAGATGCTTAATGTTCGCCGTTGGGGTTCCGGAATCAAAGTGGTGGAAAGTATGTGCGAATAATGGTGGGAATGAGTCAAGTCCTGGAATGATATAGGTATGACAACGAAATATACATTTATCATAGACCTTACGCGATTCTGACGTTAGCCAACGTGTACTCGAGGTCTCGAAGTTGAGCACGAGAATGGCTATTACCGGACTAATATCCCGTGGCACGCTATCCCTCGTTTTCACGAGACCGTAGACGACAGGCTAGGAGGGCGAGAGATAGGGTGACTGCAGGGGTAGAAAAATAAGTAAAATCAAACTTCACCGTTAAAACATTCGTATATAACAGGCTACTTCAGCTGATTAGCTACCCTCCTTCTACCTCCAATGTTGGACGGTATAATATGATACACCACCGTAAATATGCATCGAACGTACCAACGTTGGCACCAAGCGCGATACACGAGCTGCTGAGGGCCTTGGATAAAATATAACACCCTCGTCGCTGAATCCCATTTGCGAGTCACTCGCGATCATAATGCATCGGAGCTACGATATAAACGTTTTTACGTAGGTATTTGCTTGTGTGAGGGAGGGCTAGATATGTGTTTGTAGCTGTCTCGTTAACTTCCTCTCTCTCACACCTATCGCGTTATAACGAGCCTCTATTCTCATATAGTCGAGCTGTATTTTATAGAAAGTCTCGTGTATGACAGGCTCTCGTTTGATACCTGCCACAAAAAATAATAGAAAGCACCCAGACGACGAGGATTGTTTCGATCGTCTTTATTTGCACGGATATTCGTCGGAAATGAAGTCTGTTGATTGCAAAAATAAAAAGAAGATGTTTTTGGGTACGCTACCTTTTGGGGGTTGCAGCTTTTCGTCTTGACCGTCTGGCGCGAAAGAGCATCGATTCTTGATGGAGATTTGTTTGCAGTTTGAAAAAGGCAAATTACGATTTATCAATGAAAATGGTAAGCGGTTAGTACCGGAGATTTAAGGAAGTTCTAAGATTGTAAAGACATTGCAGATTGGAAGTGAAATTATTATTACAGTTATATTACAGCCAAGGAAACTTTAAACGCATTTTATTGAAAATTATCATTCTCAAAACAGTGTACAATATTTCTGAAGTCTAACAAATTAGGTGGATTTGAAATTCGATACACTTGTTTAATTTCATTACGATGGGGTCTTGTACAACGTTTTCGTTTTGACTTGTTTAAATGATTAGCTGTTAATTTCAATAATATAATATTTCTTTAAAAAAGTATTTTCTTTATCATTGAAACACTACAATAAAGAGAGATTAGTGAAGTCTTAGATCATTTTGTCTAGTTTTCAAAAAACTTGGCTTTATTTAAATATTGAACCGGGTTGAGTGTTTTAAATAATAAGTACTTTTGAAAAATAAACAAGTTTTTTAATTGGCAACAAGCTATGGATATCAAATATCAATACTGATCTATCAGGATTTGTAAAGGGGTCTGGATAAGCTCGAAGTTTCAAAAAATGTAACCGTGATTTTGTGAAAGCTAAAAAAATCGATTTTTTCTGATCAATTCAAAAATATATCACATCGTTAAAACAAAAATTATAAACCGCAGAAATTTCTTTCGCTTCATAAATTAATGGAAGCAAAGCATAAAAAATCCACCCCATTAAAAAAAATAAAGCACTACTAATTCAAGATTTAACGATAAAAAAAATGCGTCCGTCTGGTGCGTCAACAATACCGAAGTCAATTGCGATGCTCCACACATGATTTCGTTGTATACACCCCGTATGTGAGAGGTGGAGTATTAACACTGAGAATTTATCGGACGGTCGGATTGAAAAGATCGATTTGCCGCGAACAACGGAGAGTTTAACGCAGAGCCACCATCCGGTAGATTATTCGCTGACCACTGATCCGTAAAGGCCGGGGATTGTTGAAAATGGGAATTTTCTCAATCCGCTCCGTAATAGAGAGAAAGAAAAAGAGAGAAACAGGGGGAAAGAAAAAGAGAGACGATAAAGGACGAAAAAGGACGAAGTATCGTGTCCTCCCTCCGTTTTATTTTTTTCTTCTTTTTTCACTTATTTTCTATACACACATATACACCAAGAATGCAGCGAGAGCACGGAAGTCCACATTTCCTTTTTCGCCTCCTCCCTCATTCTCCCATTCTTGGACATGTGCCTGGAACACTATTTTCTTCAGGTCACTCCGGCAAGATTTATCGGGAGGCCAATGAGAGAAAACGCGTCCCGAGACGAAGAGAATCCTCAGCAGAAATGGGAAGCCCACCATGAGAGAGGGATAGAAAGAGAGAGAGCGAGGGATCGCGAGGAGCAAAACCTTTCTTGTCGTTGGACGAAGAATAGCCACGGGTATGTGACAGAGTCCAATTACTTTTCCCCCCCTCATCGTTGCGAAGGACCCGCACGTATGGAATACCTATACGTACTTTATATTGTATAGAGACACCGCGTCGTATATGGCAAATGGAAAGGGGGGAAGAAGCGGATAGAAATAAAGTAGACAGGGAGAAACAGAAAAAGACCGGAATCGGGAGAAAAGTTGGTGAGAGGGATGATACTCGGAGGGTGAAAGGTATTGCGCAAAAAAAAAAGTGAGGCAACTCTGAGAAAGACACACAGTGGAAATTCTCTATTTCGTCGTTTACCCGTGGTAAATATACGACCCCACGATAATGTAGTATATTATCTGTAACGATGTACAACATTTATATGCTTCGTGTATACATCGACGTATATACGAACATTTTCGATTCGTGTATCTATATGTGATAACGGTTATCGGTACATACGTCTATTTTGACGATAAACTTTCATTTTTTTAAACAAATCGTTTTTTCAACTTTATTAAATGTGATGTTTGATTTAAATGATTTATATTTGTATACTAGTTGGACGGAAGTGTAATGTTCAACAGGAAAGTTTTAGAGTCATGCATTAATTATTCCCACGAAAACTATCTTTGTTACTTTTTTTAAAAACAACATTTTCAATTTTTTCGTTTCGAGAGGTTGTCCATGTCATTATATCCGCCAATCAACGTATTTTGAATTTGTATCATTGGAAAAAAAAATCAATTCGCACTACCCCTATAAAATTTCAAAATCCTAAATGCGAGTATTTTTTTCTATGTTATGGGAACGAAAAAGTAACCACACAACTAAACCATTGAGAAGGCAAAAAATTCTTATCACTCGAGTACGAGCGGAGAATTTTGGAACGGAGAATCGAGACTGCTGCCCACGATAATAACAGCTGAACACTGTAAATTGTGTACGCGCGCTCGTTCTCGCAATACGACGAAAGTCCGCAAGAGATAACGCTGATTTCATTAGCGCAAATGAACTCTCTTTCGTGGATATGAGAACAGGCGAGATAGCGACCCAGAGAATGAGCGAGAGCAAAAAGAGAGGGAGGGAGAGCGAGACAGAGAGAGAGAAAGAGAGAGCAAAACGAGAAAGAGAAAGAAAAAAGAAAAAGTGAGAGAAAAAGATAGCAATTAAGCGAAAAAAGAGAAATAGAGTGAGAAAGAGAGAAAAAAGTGAGAGGAAAGGACAGCAATTATGAGAAATAATAAGAGAGCCAAAGAGAGAGAGAGAGAGAAAGGAAAGCGAAAAAGAGTGAAAGAGCGAGAGGGAAGAAGAAGAGAAAAAGTGAGAGGAAAAGAGGGCAAGAAAGAGAAAAAAGCTCGAAAGAGAGAAAGAAACAGAGAACAAAAACACGAAGAGAGGTAAACCCTACGAAAGTCGTTTATTCTGATTAAAACGCATAAAACTTTGACTTCAACTTGCGCGCCACTGTCGCCGTTGAATAACATTAATAACAAAAATAATGCAACCCTTCTCTGGCTCGTTTGCGGATTTCCGTCCTTCCTCATTGGCGTTGTTTTTTTATTATTCATTTAACTGCGTTTTTCTCGAGTCTTTTTTCTTCCCTTGTTCCAACCGAGAGGGTTAAGGGGTTTGGACGTTGCAGGAGCGAACGGGAGATCGACTATCGGGTAATTTCTGTGTATAAAAAGAAAAGTGGCTAATATCACCCTTTCTTGTACCTGCTGGTCAACCCCTTCGTACTGCTTCTCGTTATACATATATAAATGTGGAATAATGTCGACAAGTCCTATTCCTAGAAAATAACTGGGTAGGAGTAGATTATAGACTCGGTTCTTAAAGAACGAAAACGATGATACAAACGACGATGAGAGAATTCCGGTTGGATGACAGCGGTTAGAGGTTGGCAAGGGTGGGAAAAAAATATATTACGCAATCGAGCAATGTTGGAGAAGCGGTTTGGAATGGGGTAAAGATAAGGCACGTAATGTGTACGTTTTATCGCGACATATTGAATTATTTCGTTAGGTATGAAGCTAGACGGAACTGTATTCAATAGTTGTCGCGGCATGTACATATACATTTAAGCCCTCACTGGATATGACATTATGCAGAGAACGTATTTTCAGTTCGGTATCCATCGAGACCACCATGCACAATTTCAGTAAATAGGGATCGTTATTTAGCAGAAACGCTAAATCAATTCGTGAAAGTTTAAAGCTTTGGAAGCAATTACGAAGTTATTGCGTGTGTGCATTGCACATCATATGCTGTTGGGTACTCCCTAGGGTTAGACTAATAAGACGATACAAAAATATTGGTTATTTGAAAAAATTCATTTTCAAGAAATACTTCAGATTTACGCATGTATATTTAACGGAATTTTAAAAGTACATATTTAATTAAATATTGATTATCAAAGCAGCTACAAATACAATTATTAAATCTTGTAGACGACCATTATGTTTGAGGGATTCAATCGTTTAGGCTTCCTTATACCCATCCGGTTGAAAAATAAACAAAAATACGAGCTTTCCGTAAAATGTTTCGAATATTCCTTTTTTAGCAATCGGTAAATCGCAGATCAATATTTAGCCTTAAAGAGACAATAATATCTCGCTTCTAGATGAATTAGTAAATTGCAAAAAATACTCCAGGACTCGGACTCCTCGCGATTACGACGGGATATTTAAGGGAGTATTTCTAAAGCTTCAAGAGCCTTTATTCATTTAAGGACATGACGAATATTACCTCGTGCCACACGAGTGCGAGAGAAACAGTCGAAACGTTTTAGATCGCGATTTCTTAAGAATGGAACGTTTACATGCAAAATGACGACCGGGGCGCCCTCGGTGCCATCGTCCTAAATGCATACAACAAATTTCGTACTAATTGGTTAAGCCGTTTGAGAGAAAAGTGGTTTCAAAATTTCGAAGTGGACGAAGGCTCGTTCTCGGTTTCTGGTCGCGATTTTTCAAGGATAAAACATTTTTATCCAAAATGGCGAGCAGGAGGCCCTCGCTTCCATCGTCTTGAATGCACACAACAAATTTCGTACCGTTCGGTTCAGCCGTTTGAGAGAACAATGATTTCAAAATTCCAAAGTGGACAGAGGCCGTATTCGTTATGCCCTTAAGGCTGTCCACTAAACCAAAGTGCCGATACCCAATATCGTAAAGGACAAATTTCCTCAAAGCATTTCATTCCTTACACGATATATATTCATCGAGATTCATCTGATTTTTTGACATCTGACTCTCTGAAACCACCAAAAAATCCGATGTTACTATGAAACGTTTATGATAACCGAAGCCATCTTTTGAAAGGGGACTAGATTAATTTGATCTCTCAATAACACAAACGATCAATTAAAGATCATTTCAACAAGTATACGAAACCTACCGGAAATGCTCTTCTAAAATGTCGAATTATTTTTGTTTCGAATTCTGCTCGCGGTTCATTGAAATGCAACGAAGAAGAGGAAACAGTGGAAACAAATTAATAAAAAAAGATAGAAAATGGGAAATTAAGCGATGTTCGGTCTTCTGCGTAGATACGTGCTAGGCAGAGCGCCTGGAATAGCTAGAATCGCAAGAAAAGGCGCGTACTTTGAATAATACGACAATTCAAATTCGTCGTAGCTGGAATTTTATCGTTATACATGAATACATATATCGTACGAAGGAAATCTTACCATGGACCAAAAAGACGGAAAAGAGAGAATGGGAGAGAGAGAGAGAGGGAAAGAGAGAAAGCAAGTGGAGGAAATATGGGAAGGAGGCAGTAAGGAAAAGGCGAAACGGTCGCATCGGTGCCAGCCAGACCGTCTCATCTGCGAAGGCGCGAAATGTCGAGCCGGAGATACCGGAAAGAAGTGCACCGGAACTACCGACCCTATCAGTACAAAAGTTTTCACACTATTTCCGGACCACCAGAGAGCCCTTGTCAATTTTATTTCGGATTCAAAACGTCCGGATTCACATTCAATGGAAATAAGATAGATTTTTATGAAATTCGATTGTAATATAATTCGATGATAAATATTATCATGATCGGGAATTATTATTCGAGGAATTAGGCTACTGTAAAAAAAGTTCTTCATTTAAGGCTATACAGATTCAAGAGAAAGGTCCAACGTGTGGTACTCGAATTTTAGATTTAAAATACACGTAGCATTACAACGATAAAACTGCTAGTAGGAGCTTAAATGCGTTTTTCTGGAAACTATGTTTTTAAAGTAGCATACAGGATTTTTCAGCACCGAGTAAATGGATTTACATAAAATTTGAGACACTTATGACCCTCGGAGATTCTTACTCAAACTGTAATACTAAATTAATCTTGACTCACCGTTTTCTTAAAATTTTTGTCATTCATTATTGACAATAACTGTTATTTTTCCTCGAAAAAATGAAACAAGATTAATTTTTTTTCACGATTGAAACACGATAAGCGAATCGATAAAAAGATCTTGGTTAAGGCTCAGCCGATATTATCTATCTTAATAAACTTCCAATGTTTTGTTGGCTTTTTAATGTACTCTGGTAATTTACAAATGAATGTCAAAATACTTTTTTTTATACCATCTGTGTTCATACCAACAAATCGATATTATACATTTCATCACTTTATTCAATTTTATATATTTTTTTTACTAACAATTTGTTTCCAGTCTATTTTTAATTGATTATTTCGGACATTTTTAATTTCCATCGATGGAATTTTTAACCCCTACCAGCTAAGCGGTCACCGCTCTGTTTTCCAACAGCAACATTGCCTTCTTCGAAGAATCTTTACAGCCGAAGTCTAACTATTCATCCATCACTGTCATTTATCGTTTATTATCATAATTATTTATCATTCATCATTGAAATAATCGTTAACGTGTACACGCCACGCATTAAACGTACACGTACGCGGGTTAATTATTCCCCGTTGCTACTAATTGAAAGCGGTCTAATTTAGGTGAGTGCACTTCCGTCTCTGTCAAACCTTCGGCAGACCTACGCCATTCCCCCTCGCTAACCCCCCGCCACCGATCGCCTCTTTCTCACCCACTCCTTCACTTTCTCTCTCTCTTGTGTAAGTAAGCTGCGCGCGCAGCTTTTTGCCCTAATCTGCAACGTCGTCGTGACTCCTACGTCCTCAATACCTCGACGACGTCACAACGTTGACGGAGGTCAGTGCGTGTCGCGAGTTACTTATCTCATCGTGAAACAGAGGATGTCCTTTGCATGCCCTTGTACTTGCACCATAGTACTTTAGGGCTCTCCAACGAACGATGATAACCACTTACTTTCCACGCACTTCACATGCGACATCATCCACATTCATTAGGAAAATTAAATTTCAGAATTCGATAAAAAAATGTACCAAAAAAAAATGCATTATATAATAAATGTATGATCGTAAACATAAATCGATTATGCGAGGTTGCAGCTTCGATAAGATTAAATAGTTAAATTATTTGGAAATTTAGTTTCCTAAAAATTTAGAAATAGATAAATTATTAGGAGTATTTCATTGAAATGTAAAAACAGTAAGAAAAGTCTAGTACAGCTATTCAAAAAAATTAAAGAAATTTTTAGATGAAATTGAGGGCTTGAATTATCTAGAATCTTCAATAAAAGGACTATCTTGTTTCGTCGTTTTATAGTTCGAGGTGTTTACTTTGAATTGATTTAAACATTGTAGTAAAAATCCTGAAATTGGCCAAGTTGTAAGGATTTTCGTAACAGGTCGCCTATGTCCTTTTTTATTTTTCTCCAAATTGTTTTTTTTTTCATAATAAAAAATATTAATCGTCTTAATCATATATTGAAATCTAGACGTCCGATTCATTACTTATTTAGACCGAACATAGCCCATAATATTTTCCATCATATAATCCAATCATTTTCTATACGTTTCTCCACTTCATTCTAACAAATTATTGAATTTGTTTCCTTCAAAAAGTAAAGTACATTTTTCAAAGAATCTCTGTCACATTCGTTATTATTAAAATTTTCATAATTTTAACCACGCTTTTTTACTATTGCTAGGTTTAAGGTTTACAATGAAATGCATAAAATAACGTGTTAATTGATTGATTGAAGAAGTTGACTTTTTTCACAACTCATTTCTCAATACACGACCTCAAAATCCTTCCCTGACATGCATGGTCTTCAAACTTCCCACGTACATTAAAAAAATGCTAAATTTCCTTTAATTTGCAAATGCGCTTCGTCAATACCAATAAACTATATCTACATGAAATGAAATTTTCAAAAACGCAAAAAAAACCAAACTCTAAAAACACGCTTTTTATTCCCTAAAAATAGTTTTTGGAAAATGTTCTTTTAAAATGTGATTTTAAAAACCCATTAAATAAAATTGTTTTTGGTGATCGCCAACACGATCGGGGATTGTGAAAACACATGCACGGCTTCGAACTAAATTACATACATGCGTACATCGAGAGAGAGGGGGGATAACGCCACAAACGATAATCGAAAGGGAACTGGCTCTCAAGCGGTCGAAAGGGTAATTTGTATAGAGAAGAACATTAGTTAATTAGCGGGGAGATAACCAATGATTGGTGACGGTGATACACGCTGAGCCGCAACTCGCGCCAGCGAAAACACTGGGAAAAGCACACCCAAGTATGCACGAACACACTCACATGTCTGATAATTAAGCCCCGAGTTATTGCCAGGATCATCGTTAAAACTGGAAATGCATCAGTCAGTGGAACCGGCGTAAAGCACTCTCGGTGTCTCAACTATGTATATTCCGAGTTATCGAACGGTAATTCGAAGTGGAAACCCAAACATTTGCAATTAGGATCGACCGAAAAGTCATGTATGGGAAACACAAAGAAAGAAAAAAGATATGACGTGGTTTATTTTTGCGAACGTGGAGATGACAGTGAATTATTGCTTGATTTAGAAAAAGGTCAAGTGGTAAAAATTATGTTTTAAAATGTTTTTTTGTCGTGTTTTAATAATCTTTTTTGTAAGTGTCGAGATATTTGAGCGAAAATATATTGCTTAAGAAATGTGTGGGTTTTTGATTTTGTACAAAATATATATACTATGAGCATATTATTACTTACAATTTTAATCAATCATCTTTTTTTTTATTAATATAAGAAATAATATTAAAATGTATAGAATTAGAAGTGTATACATACTTTTCATTTCTTGAAATTTACCTCAGATTATTAGTCTATTAATAATAGACCAGAACACTTGTCATGATTATTCTAATATTATTTGAGAAAATAAACAATAAGCATTTTCATTCTTATGAGTAACAATATGCTCATTATTTACATATGAGTATACACATTTCTTGAGCAATATGTTTTGGCTAAAATATCTCGACACCTGCAAAAAGATTATTAAAACACAACAACAACAAAACATTTTGAAACATACTTTTTACTACTAGACTCTGAATCAAGCAATAATTCACTGTCCTCTCCACGTTTGCAAAGATGTATAGAAAGAATCAGGAATTATCTACAATCTATAAAAATCAGGACTGTAAAGTGTAGTAGAAATGCTTATTGTTTATTTTTTATCTACAATCTATAAAAATAAAAAATATCAGGTTTCAGAAACGTCTTCGTGACGTGGCGCGTTCTTCTTTTTAACCTACAATCATCTGTCCTTCGTCTTATTATGGCATCTCGTTAGAGTATTGATATTTACGGTTTTTTAATTTGTTTCGAATAAACGTCCATATCTTCTTATCTATAAATATTATGTAATTTTTCATTTTCTCTAACCAGCATATTTTATACGTTTGTTTTCCGTAGAATGCCGTGACAGAGTGGTAAACCGAAATGTGGTCTCCAGACGTTAAAAAAGAATTTTTATTAGCCGGAAAGGAAACTTTAACTAGTCCTAATGAAAATACAGAAGCAAGTTTTTTAAAATCCCACAGAAGTCACAATTATGTGTAGTTCAAGAACCAAAATAAACAGAAAAACGTCGTTTTATCGTAGATTAAAAAGAACAACGACCCACGTACCTTTTCGAAACAGCCTGTATAAAAACCTTTTATCGAACGGATCGCTCGAGATGTTATGAACGACTCTGTACAAACGCGAAGTGTACATCTGGCCGTGGTACAGTATGGGGAAGTTGAATCCAGACGCGATACAAAAGTACCGTGAGATGAGTCGCGGTGTCCGGTGCGCGTTCGAGTTATACACGTTTAATCCCATAAAATTTGGGAGGCTCTGGGAGCCCCGAAACACAGGCGTTTTGTGAACGGATTCCGTCCGGTCGCGGATGGGATTGAACGGGAGGCTGCGACCCTCGAAATTCGTGGGCATCCACCATAATCCAGCGTTGCGCGGGTGTACAGACCCCGGCAACGTGTGTGATAAAGCCCTCTGGCATTCGTCATCGTATCACACGCGAGGGCTTCGAACGAAACGCCATGCAATTTTTTAAATTTCTCTTTCGTATCTCCTGACAATTTTGACGTGTGCGTGGGTGAATATCCATGTGCCTCTTTCTCTAGCTGTATCTGCCCTGATAGGTCTTTTTCGTTTCTAGTGGCAGCAAATATGTGGTACACAGGCACACACTACCCTAATCGTGCGTGGCTCGCGATTAATCAACCCGAGCAGCGGTGGGATTAAACGTTCGACCATGCACAAAATATTTAAGCGTTTTTCACCCCAGCCCTCGTTTCTTCTTGCTGTCGGTTTTCTCTTTCTTTCTCTATTTTCTACCTACTGCCTATTTTTCTGCCTATCGTTTTTTTCCTATACTCTCTAACTCTTTTTTTCTCATTTTCTTTCACTTTATTCTTTCTCCTTCTCATTGATGAACATTCTTTCATTTATGCTTTTCCGCTTCGCCGTATCGTTTTTTTAACGTTCTCTCTTTCCTTATTATTTTTCTCTCCAATCCTCTTTTTTTTAGGGTTGCTCACATTTTTCTGTATTTTTCTTTCCATTTTTTCTGTCTCTATTCACATTCATTTTTTTTTTACTTTCCCTCCATTTTTCTATTTCTTTTATTCCCTTTCTCCGTCTTTCTCTGTCTATCATTCTTTCCTCTTTACCTTCATTTCTCTATCTCCCCCTCCTCTTTATTCTACCGAAAATTCTCCACTCCCATTTCACCAACGTTACAGGAGAATCGTATCAAAGACCAAAAAAAGATTATCAAAATGGATTAATAGATTTGGCACGAAGCTTTTGGAATTAAAGAATATATATATCCCACTCCATTATAAAACGTTTTGGATTTTATCTTTTCCTGATTCCCAAGAATTACTATAAATTTCCTCTTTACCCCTTTACCTATTTTTAATACGTCAGTCAAATTTTTAAAACTGGAATAATATACGGTCAACCTTTAGTTACTCGCGTCTACATTTTCCTCCGGCATTTTCCACAAGTCTCACAAATGCAACTCGAAGGAACATCGAAACACAATGCAGACCAGGAGAAGTGAAGAAGACCAGGAGAATAGCGAACCCCAGGGGCTTTGGAATCTAACGCACACAGTGACATACGTATTCTTTCGAAACCTGTAGAGTCCTATTATTTGAGCTGTAGCTTGTCGCGACTTTTCGAGATATCAACGGGGGCTCTAGGGGTTTTATTAATGATGGAAGAGCTAGACTGTAGGGGCAGACTTGGCTGCGGGGTACAGGGAGAGGTTTATGGTCGACATAAACTCTAAACTGATTAACAGTAGCCAGTAGCTGAGACGCTCTTTCTCTTCCCCCCCCCCCCTCTTTCATCACGTATGCAATGTGTGCTTCGATGTGTACATCCGTGTTTAAGGGGGTAGATTGTTATTAAAATTTCAAAAAATCGTTCATCACTCGAAGCAACCTTAATTGAAGAGAAAGTTTCAACATGGCGTTCAGAAAGCACACATTAAGGGTAGATTCATAATTACAGTAAAACTGCTGATCAAGATTTGAAAGCATTTATACAGAAACTATGCGTTTGATAACAGTGTACACGATTTTTCGAAATCTAATAACAAAAAGAGATTTTTCGTTTTCGAAACTTTTCAAGAAAACATGAAACGAAATAGTAATAATCATTCTATGAATTAATTTTAAAAAATCACTTCAAGTAAAAAGAATCTGCATAAAGTGTTAATAAAATTGTCGAATGGGGAATTTTTCTTCTTTGAGTTTTTTTGTATGCAGATTTTTCTGATATTGTTGAAAGACGATAACGAAATTAATCCAGATTGACTGGAAATAGATGTCAAATACTTTAAAAAAATCTCGATTTTTTCTTTTAGTTCAAAGGGATGTATGGCAATTAAAGTTTGAACAGTTTTCCTATAATGTTACTTACTTCCTGGAAAATCACTTTTTTTAAAATAATCCTTATATTTGGATCGCCATAGTAGACTAACCTCTTAAACGTATTGGATATACGTTTTGCTACGTGCTCGAGTGGAGAAGGAAAGGATCGAGGTAGGAGGCTGAGAGATAGAAGGATCTCAACGTATATTCAGACTAACCCGACGCTGCTGTTTCTCGTTAGCGGTACAACGTTCACCCCCCAGCCGGGTACCACCCAGTCTATACTTGACCCCTCCCAGGTTTATAGGCCATCGTCGCTGAAATTAACATTGCCCAATTAAATTGATAGACGCCAACGGGTCCGGAGTCCACGTTAAATCCTCGTATACTTCCCTAAAACTGAACGTTGATGAAGAATTCCTCTCGTTTCGAGTTTTCTCGAAACCCACTTTAAACCCTTTTCCTTATTGCTTACTCTCTCTCAAAGATCCTTATATATCTAAAGCGGAGATAGAATCGCATTATGTTCGTGAAAAATTGAAAAACTTTATTGTTTAACCTGATAAAATGAAATCAACGATCTGAAAAAACTTAATCATTTTTTTGATAAATGAGAGTCCTATTTTATCTAAATTTGCGAAATGTCATGATGAATAATTTAGTATACAAACTGGAATACAAAATCGTGACGAACAAGGAACAGTGTAAAATCGCATACTTCTTGATTTTTTTGGATCATATCTGAAATTTTAAATATGCTAAACGTTAAAATTCAGTCGATGGAAGTCCATGAACGTTTACAACGAATAGAAAATAGAAGCATATAAAGCGGAAAACAAAAAAAAATCGATGACTGATAGAAAAAATATATATATCGAAAAAAAACAGAAAATAAGAAAAGAAAATGAAAAACGTATGGAAATGGAAAATGAACAGGAACGATAATTCCTAGAAAATAGAAAATGCACTAAAACGAATATGGAACGAAAATGGAAAATGAACAAAAATTACCAAAAGGAACGAACAAGTAATTTTTCATGGCAATGTTGACTGCACGTTGCAAAACCAGCCCAACATCCATTGAAAGCCATTAAAAAGGACGAATGACGCCATCGTCATCACGAGACTTGATCCTCACCAAATGATCCTTTGTTTCAACCAATGACCGTTGCTCATCGGCACCACACCAACATCCAATAGAAAAAACATATAGCTCGACAAATATATCGGACAAAAGCCCGAACAGCCTTTTCGCAATGACATCCACAAGTCCCCAGGAGCTACGTAAAAAAAAACTTTAGCAAAGCCTCACAATAAAATTCAATCTAAAGTCTTTAGACATTTTCTAAAAAAATTAATATTTTGTTTTCTATTTAAAAAGTAGACGTTTCGATATTTTCGAGATATTAATCTCACCTTATATCTATGCAGAAACATCAATCATACTTGCCCCGTCAAATGTGGAACCATCCTACATACGAATATATATCACGAATAAACCGAACCAAACATATACCCGTGGATATTTAGAATCGGGGCTATAAACGGCCTGGGGCCTCGCGCAGACGGTTTATCACAAAACGGAATTAAACGGTTTACGACTGGACCGCAGATTAGTATACGAGCAAGGAGAGAGTGATGGACGAAACGTTTGAATGGACGAAAACCGTCGGGATTGGAATCGCTGAGGGGTTGGGAGGAGGAGGAGGAAGGGATAGAGAAGAGTTACAGAGTAGGTACACAATACATACAGATCGACTGCGTTATCAAACGAATGGTCATCACCCACCGGCTACCAAACGTATCGAGATCTACGAGTTACGCCCTTTTGTTTGAAGCAAAGTTGATGCACAGACGGATACAACATCGACGCTGTACACGATCAGGGAGATTTGCTATCAGAGCCTATCAGGCTTCATCCCAACTCTCTCTGTCATCCTCTATTCCTTCTCTCACCAATACTGCCCTAACTTTTCCTCTCCCCCCCTCCCTTCCACTCCAAAAATGCGTTGACGCGTGAACTCAGAATCACCCTCATCGCTTCCCTCATATTTCCACATTCTTGGTCATTATTCACTGCTGTATAATGATAATAATCTATCTGCAGAGCTCAACCAAAAATTACAAAAGATTATCAATCATCAGATATATTTTTGGTTTGGGAAGGATAACCACGTTACATCGTATCGTAGACGGCTAGACTAGCTACCAGATATCTCTTTGAATGTTAAGAGATATCCAAGTAATGATTAATAATTATTAATCATTGCTTGGATAAAAGTAGATTGTATTAATACTTAATTATAATTAAGTATTAATACAATCTACTTTTTTCGATTCGCGAAATTTAAGGCAGCCGTTTGGCTATTAATTTGACATTGTCATTTTTAAGAAATCCCTGGGTATCTACTATCGCAATCTGCCATACCGACCGAGCTGAGGTATCGTCCTCTCTTAAGGACATGTCGAAGACGTACCCACGTGACACACGAGTGCGAGATAGTCGATATTTTTAAATCGCGATTTCTCAAGGACGAAACATTTTTATCGTAAAATTCAAGCATCTATTTCTGTCTCTAGGAATTCTACAAAAAATGATGCTCGATTTTTCGCTGTAAATTTAATTGACGCTGAGAAAAGGGATTTCGAAAATTTGTGAGGCTATGTCGATGTTTTATGAATCCTTCCCCTACCCTTGTTTACCAACCTGGAAAATTCACATGAATTGGCTGGAACAAGAAATTAGGTATATATATTCGTGTTATATGATTATTTCCGTCACAGAGCCTCCATCGTGGTGTTCGTTGTTGTTCAGTTTAATAAAGTTGCTCCCCACGAATGTACAATTCGTGGACGATCTCTCACAAACGCAATTGCGGGAAATTTAGTCGGAGGGGGGGGGGGGTGGATTTAGAAACGTGCAAAGGGAAACGATGTTTCTTTCTAATCCTCGATAATCGTGCACAGACCACACGCTATCACGTGATAAGGAAATGCTCGAGAAGTTTCATTCGTTTGTATCCCACGCTACGTCGAGGGAACTCTGTTCTTTATGGACTTCCGAGTCTCGATGTAGTCGATATGTATTTTGTAATCGCATTGAATCACTTAGATATTAACGCACGTGGATTGTATTTTTTAGTTTTATGGGTAGTGGGCTTATGAGTTTATCAATATTTTATTCAGATTGAAAATTTTCCCACTTCTTTGCTTTTACTTTGGTTGGAAGCTTGAATTTTAAGAAAAGCCTTTTTTTAATTGAAGGCTTGTGTAGGACTTAATTTGCGTTAACATTTTCTAAAAATTCTAAAAATGGACGTTCATGACGGAAACAGTTATTATTTTTAAAGTAGAGAGTTTTTGAATACGTTTATTGAATTGTTCATAAAAAATATGAAACATTTTTTCGTCTAAAAATAAATATTTTTCTATATCTCGTAATTCTGGGGATGTTAAAAACTTCAGGATATTAGCTGATAATGCAAAGTTATTGTATTTTTCAAATTGAATGTCCGATTCGACTACACAATGTAAACCAACAGAAAAATGTAAACCAACAATGTAAACCAATAGATAAAATAAAAATAATCTATTTTTGGTCCGAATTTTTTACAATCCTATTTATTAAATGATCGATTTATTTACCACAATAACAAACGAAAGCTTCTTCGATCTGTTTACATTTTTCTCAAAATAAAGTTTAAATTTTCCACATACTTTATTCACCAACAAAGCGAGGCGCCTTTTTTAAAAATAGCTTCACAAATTTTGTCCAAAAAAATAACATATATTCTGTTTCATAATAAATAATCGTTTCATAATCGAACAACCGTAAGAACTAATAATCGATTCGTAATTTAGCGTAATGAGACTCGATCTTCCGCGAACCCAAACAAACTCAAATAAATGTTGTGCAAAAGAATAACAAATATTCTGTTTCATAATAAATAACCGTTTCATAATAAAATAACCGTAAGAACTAATAATCGATTCGTAATTTAACGTAACGAGCCTCGATCTTCCGCGAACGTGAATAATTGATAAGGATCGAACTAACGAGACTAATTGACGGGTCGCTCGGAATTCGAGGTACTTTATTTGGCGTTGCCTCCGGCCGCGTTTCATTTCGCTAAAAACAAATCGTCACAGCGGCCGTATACGGGTTATCCGAGACTCCGCGTGCCAGGCCGATCATTGTACACGTGCACTTAGCTGATGAGCAAGAGAACGCGTTAAAACCTAAACACGCGAGAGCACCAGCCGGGGCTGTCGCGTGACAAGTATTTTCCTATCTCCCTCCCCAGTTCTCGTCGCATCTCGTTCCTTCGCACACTATCGTTGTCTTTCCAAACGTCAACGACAACACCTATATCTACGTATACATAGATATTGATTTTAAGGACAAACGATTTCGAGGAACGTCCTTGAAACAGCCAAATGTCCTGATAGTCAATAATACATTGGTTCAATAAAGGGTTCAAAGTATCATTTCCTGTCTACATATTTTTATCGTACAGCCACAGGTGAGGTCTGAGGGTGCTTTCTCGTTTCCTCGCCCACCAATCGCAATTTCACCTTGTTTGCAATATCGCGAGCCACGATGGCAACGCCTGCTAAAACTTTGAAACCTCGCACTAAGGGTGAGGAAAAAAAATTTTTTTTTTTAAACCTAACCACTCTGACGTTACACTCGAAAGAGACTGCGATTCCGGGACCCACGTGATGGTATCATTGAATCATTATGATGACAGATTTTGCTATAGCAGTGTAATTATTATTTTTAATTAAGTAAACTAACAGTAGAGTGATATTTCTACGCTTGGATGCATATTGAGAAACCTTTCTCATCAGGGTGATATGTGTGAAGAATTGAATATGTCTTCCAAGACTCTACCAGATTGGATCAATTTTGTACGCGAAATTTTCGAAGGTGCATTTCTTTGCACAATTGGGTGGCCCTGGAATAATTGTGAAAATCGACGAAGCCGAATTTGACCCAAATTTGGCCGAAAATATAATCGCAATTAATGAGAAAAGAACAACAACAAAAACTTTTAGGCTCATTTTTTGGAAAAGTCACTAAAGTAATAATAATAATGGGGGGGTTCCTTTATTCCTTTTTATTCCATGTATACCCATGTGGGTGTTTACATTTCTTTGTTTTTCTTCTCGAGTTCCAATTTT
>JAPYZJ010000073.1:0-83872 GCA_030522765.1 Ophioninae sp. B BG-2022a
CGTCTGATTGGCTACCGTAAAAAATTAATAACAATTCAGGGCTTGATCTGGGACCCATACATGCTTATATCAATCGTCTTAGAATTTCACCCCCTACCTACCATTTCAGAGAAGACATTCTTAGGTGGGACACCCTGTATATGTTGCATATATATTTTCGTATGCACGTATGTATACCATAAACGCTTCTGATTTGCAGGGAAATACCTACGACACAGTACGTAGGTACAAATACGTATCTGCGATTGGATGTGTGATGAATACGATGGGGTGGGCTGAGGAGAGGATGAGGGGGGGGGGGAATTGAAGTGAATACAGGGAGGTAGGTACTTTAATATGAATACAGAAGCTGGTAGGGTCATCGAGCTCGGTATCAAGATTCATATTAAAATATTCGCCCGGATATTATGGCTCGTTGTCAAACGAGCTGCCTTTCTAATCCACCCCGGACGCGTCCGGTTCCCCGACGTTGTTAAATACGTTCTGTTTGCGTTTGCATTTAAAGCATTCGATTCTTTATTTGCAAGTGATTTTTTTGGGATTTGTTTTTGTCATGTTGTGCAGTCTTCAAAGTTTATTATCGTTTTGGTTCAATTGCAATTTTAGGATGCGGTTTACAAGGTGGGAAAGAGAAAAATGGAAAGGGGGAAAACCGAGAATGCAAATCGTGACACAGAGGAATTAATGGAGCGTTGAATGAATCATGATTGTTTTTTCTGTTGGATTTTCGATCGATTCGACCATTGCAAATTTAGCTTGACGCAGCCGTATCGAATGTCGTACACGTGTTCGTCATGGTAAAGCTGGATTTATCGTTCAACGAGAAAAAACGTTTTTCCGGTTTTTGGTATTCAATTCAGGTATTATCGGATGTATATTTTTAAATCGATTTGTGAAAATGATTTATGAAATGATTTTTTATAGAATTAATTATCTGAAATATTTGTTTCGATTTAATTGAATTTTAAGATTAATTATTTTAGAACTTTATACTAAGTAATTTTATTATTTATAAATAACGATTTTATTATTTTATATTATAATTTAATATTTATGTTAAATATTACATTATAATATAAAATAATAAAATCGTAAAAAAATGATACAATAATACTAAAACGTGAGGATGATACTTCAGCATGGAAAAATTGTTTTTCATAGAATTTCTTCTCCCAATGAAAATGTTTTATCCTCCATTGTAAACAATATTCCAGAACAATATATATATGCACATATATATATGTACATGTTATCTTTCGAGTCGCAAATCGCAGGAAAGAATGGACCGAAATTCCGATAACCTCCGGGCTTTTCATGCCACGAGCTTTTTCATTCCACGTCCATTCTATTATACGCAACACGCGTGTCTATTTTCACAGATATAACACGAGGGCTTGTTACGTCCGGAATAATCTCGTTGCGTCACGCGCGCGTGTAGAATTTTAATTGAACCCGTGGATCTACGGGCTCAGAGGATCTTGATATCGGCCCTTCGTGCACCCACCGTGAACTCGTGGTCTATCCCCGTTATGCATGTTGCATATAACGGCCCTATGGTGAAGTATACAAGTTATAACCGGGACCACTAATCCGGCAGTTGTCGCTCCGGAATTCTGTCTTGAAAGAAAAATCATCAAATCTTTTAATCTTATGAAAAATCATTAGAATCTTCATCTCTAATATAAATGTCGAATTTCAAAATCATATTTTCATTTTTCCATAATTAATTTTCTTGAAAATTAATTATTTAAATAAATCGGTTTTTTACTTCGCTGCTTTACGCGAAGCCAAGGCAATAATGATATTGAGCATGTTGAACGATATTCAATATCGACGATATTGGACATTATTTAATATCGCAGAAATACTGCATGAAGGCTGCACAGCTTTTCATTCGATAACCCGTGAGAAGCTTTTCATAAGTTCTCGGCTATGAGACAACGTTCCATTGCGTATTTATTTTGGTGAAAGTTTTTCAATAATTGCTTTTTTAATAAAGAATTAAAAGTAAAGAAAAATTTGACAGTTGCAAAGTTTGAAACTTTGAAAATGGGTTTTCTCGAATTTCGTTTGACGCCCAATGAGATGATTCATTCTTCAAAATTACGACTTTGGAGGTCGAACGACAATTTCGATAATTTTATTAAATTTCTGATTTTATTAATATTTTTAAAATAACATTCGTTGCGAATTTGAGTAGAAAATATCTGACAAAAATACGTAAAAGGATTTAAGGCTTTTTCATATTAAACAAAAATTAACAAAAATGAAATTAAATGAATCGAAAAAAAGGGTAAATTTTCTTTGTTTTCCAACGATGCAAATTTGATCGTCATCGGTAATTGATAACTTTTGACCGACCACAAAAATATTAATTCCATCGTTCGAATTCTCGTGTGATTTTGAATCAGCGCGTATACCAATATTTCCAATAGGAATCTAAATATACCCATAGATAAAGTTAGGTGGGGGTTTAATATCGGAATTCTAGATACGATATCATAATACCTCACGAAAATTACTGATGGAAATACCGATTGGCATTCGATCGCATAATTAAAGCAACCTAACCGTCAAAAGCATAAATTTCCATGGAAAGGTCAGCTCTTGAAGTACGCGCAGAAAATATCTCAATGTGACGATCGATGGACCATTCGAAACGAATAAATTTTGATAGAAAGTGTGATAAAGTAGGACGTGATAAATCTTGAAAAAAAAAGGTTTCGAAAAACTCCAACCTCACTTATCACTAACGCGAATATACCCAGCAAACATCGTCCAAAAATTGTCTCGGCTACTTCGATTTTACTAAGCCTTCATAAACCCTCGAAATCCCAACGTTCACCTGTTCCACCAAATTCAACGTTCGAATTTTTCAAGTCTCAGTTACGAGCTTTCAATTGATAAAACTCATTGTCACTGTTTGGACCTCATCCAGTTGAAATACGTCGCAATCGCGATTTGTCAACAAAAAAAAAACCTTCATAAACATTGATATTATATAGCTCTCGTGGGGAGTTTTCGTTCAATACGAATTTGTCGATAGCCAAACGGGCACGTGGCACGTGAATGTCCCTTTGATCCATCCTGAGCCAGGAATCCTTTCATCGACGCATACAGAAACCAACGGACGGATATCAAGCAAGGAACGATCGACTATTCATATGTATATATTGATATGTACGAAAATACAGGCTTCCTCAAAAGTATTCTACGTTTCAACGTAAAATCGAATATCTCAGTGAAAAATAATCATCCGCGATTTTATCGAGCAAAACTTTGAAGTGGACAAAGCTACCTTTATTTTTATATTTTACTTTCATTTTTGTGATTTTTTTATGGATGGTATAACATTTTGAAAATTTCATTTTTCAACAGTGTTTGCACTTAGAAAATCGCATGCTAGACTTGGGAAAATGGTCATTGGTTACTGGCAAGTATATAATCTCATATATACTTATCAGATAATCTCATTGGTTACTGATAAGATCTTTGCAAAAAACATAGTGAGCTTTAATTCCGTTTTAAAAAAAATTACATGGCTTTTCATTTTTTTTCGAAGGTATCAGGCTTTCTTTTTGAGTGGATGATTTCCGAAAAGCTGGTATAGTGTGACGTACCTTTTTTAAGTAAGCCCTGATAACTGGGTGAAAAAAATAGCAGTTTTGTTTTTTTTCCAACTAAAACTAAACGAAATATTGTTCTTTTCAAATATATCATCTCTAAATGCTGAAATTATTATTTTTAAGAGTCTTGCTGATTGGCAAAGTGGAAAAACGGTGAAAGAAGCCAGCGTTTTCAAAATGACGTACCAAGTGCACAAAAAATCGCAAAAATGAAAATAAAACGTCAAAAGAAAGCTGGTTTTGTCTGTTTTGAAGTTTCGTTTGGTAAATTGGGTTACGATTTTTTTTCGCTGAGAAATTCGATTTTTTGTTCGGATGGAAAACTTTTCGAGAGCCTAATAGTTTTGAATCAGACTGTAAATATATATAGCCATTTCGACATAATTGCATCAGTATCAGTCGCCCTTTGTGAGCAAGCGGAGCGTTTGCACGCTCTTCGTTGGCGAAGCGATATATAACATTTCCTGTAACGATCAGCCAGTCTCGAAGCTGCACCTCTACGCGAGATATTCACTCTGGCCACATACGGACGCAGAGGCTGCGTTGCCGCATGAACGAGGCCAGAATTATGCAATCACATCGATATTGAAACGCGAAGGCGGATGGCAATCGCGAACCAAACTGACGGCGTGGATACAACATTCGTCGGAGACAAGATCGATTCTGCATTCTCGTTTGATGCACAATCAGGCCTCTCCAGGAAAAATTAAAAGAAATACGTACATATTGGCATTGCTTGATGGCACTGATAATTGAGCTGCGATGCTCTTTTATTTTGAAATTGTAATTATTACAAAAATTATTTCTACGAATAATTACGTAAACATTTTTTTTTGCTCAATAGCGATTTACGAAAAATTTGCAGAATATACATATATTGTATTTTAAATAATAGATAAAATATAAGAATTGAAAAAAATGGTTCCAACGATGAAAACTTCAATTCTACGCTGAGCCTTTATAAATTAATATTTTCCCATAAGAGATTCACTGTTGAATTCGTAATTTTATAATTACTAAATAATTCAATGAAAAATTGTGAAATAATTCATGTATTATGATTTTACCAAGAACTGTCATTTTTTAAATCTTAAAGATTTTTTTAGCGATTTACAATATTATTCTAATAATATTTGATTATGCGTTAAAACTATTATTATGTATATATATATACATATATAGTTACTAATAAATTAAGGTCGAATCAGTTATTACATAAATAAATTTATTTTAATTAAATAATAAATTAACCTTAATTAATTCCAATTTAGATTAAAAATAAATCAGTTATAAAATACATTTTGATTTTCTTTGTACTATATGAAAACGCATAGTTTTAAGGAATGCGTTACAATAGGCACCCGATAATGGAATATCGAGGGTTCAATCAATACAGAGAGGTAGGCAAACTTTAAAGCTTCCAGCGTGCCGGGATCCGATTTTCAATTAAGCGAATGAGCACTATTACTGAGCCCATTACGTGATACATCATTTACGTGGAATATTCCCGAAGCGCCAAGAGAGTTATTCCGAGGACTATTCGTTACGGTGTATGAAACATTGAGCAACGTGAAGCCTAGCATTCTCATATTTAATGTACGATCGTGGGATGCATCGAATTCGGATGAAATTGCGAATGCGTTGTTCCTGCTCTCACGAGATCGTTTCTAGTCGCTCTTCGATTCCCGGCGAAAATGTATTATCCATCGATGGGAGCCATTTGGACTTTATCCTCGTACTCAATTTTATGCTTGCTTCCGTTGGCGTATCTCGCTTTCAGATACTCCAGTTCTACAGTGATATCCGGTGCTATTCGTATAGCATACGAGGTTTGTTCAAAAAGTAAGGTGACTTTTTATTTTTCTCGAAAAATACTTATTTGTTTATCAATATCTATTTTTCACCCTTCGTAGTAATCCACCTCGGATATGATACACTTGTGCCAGCACTTTTTCCAATCCTCGAAGCACTTCTGATATGCACTTTTTGGCATCGTTTCGAGCTCTCCCAACGATAAGCTCTTTATCTCCTCAATCGTGGCAAATATCCGTCCGTTCATGGCTCTTTTCAGTTTTGGGGATGAAAAAAAACATCGAAGTATCAAGTCCGGTAAATACGGTGGCTGAGGCATGATTACGGTATTGTTTTTCGCCAAAAATAATCAGGAACTAGCAACGACGTGTGAGCAAGTGCATTTTTGTTTTCGATAACAAAAAATCGTCCAGCACATCAAAATACGTCTGACCTTTATATCTATCAAAAACAAACTAAAAATTTGCTAAATAGTTAAAGTTAAAAATCAGTGATACGCTGTTTCGATTCGTCCAGAAAGATTTATTTTGTTTTTTGATCGATCGATTTTGAAACTGTTACCATTAATTTAACCATATTTTTTATATCGATTTTTGAATTTAATTTCTGGTGAAACGTTTACGATTTTATTTTATTATGGATTTATGAAATATTTTATCAACTCAGTGAAGGAATTGTTGTAATTTTCCTGTGCAACATGACACCGAGCGAAGTGGGTTGAAAAAACGATTAGAAGCGAGATAATAATAGCAGGGAGGAATTTGATTGAACGTTTGATCGAATTTCCATATGCGATCATTTTTGTTACTCATTGGACTGACATGGAAATGTGTGGTCGACGCGTATACGCATTACCGTTCATATCTGTCTTTCAGTGATCCACTTACGTCAGGCGGCAACACAGCAGAGGCAACGAAAAAAATGATACGTTATACTTTGGTATCTTGGACGTGAGAACGCATGGAAAAGGTGAGCCTTGAGGAAGGCTCGGTTGACGCTCGAGTTCTCTTTATTCTATTCATATAGAGACCAGAAATAACTGCGCCGTGTAAACTACATACATCACGGATATACGAACGTTTAAGTAGCTATATATACGATTTGGATTGCAGAGCTTCTCATTTTTGACTATCACTCTAGGTGAATAAGACTCGTAAGAAAATTCGACTAATTTTATCGACTAGAAGTTTACATCGTCGAAATTCAACGAATTTTTTTCAATTTAGGATTTTTATTTGTAAATCGACAGAAAGTTTTGGAATTTTTCGATTTTCAAAGACAATATTGGATATTGTCCAATTTCTTAAGCAAACTTTCGTAATTTTCTAATTTGCAAAGAAAACTTTCTTAATTTTCTAATTTGCAAATGAAATTTTCGTAATTTTCTAATTTGCAAAGAAAATTTTCTTAATTTTCTAATGTCCAAAGAAAATTCTTCAAATTTTCTAATTTCCAAAGAAAATTTTTCACATTTTCTAATTTGCAACGAAAATTTTCTTAATTTTCTAATTTCCAAAGAAAATTCTATTAATTTGCTAATTTCCAAAGCAATTTTTGAAAAATGTATACTTTTTGAAGACAGTTTTTAAATTTTACCGAAATTTTTGAACATTTTCTAATTTCTGTAACAAATTTTGGCAATTTCCACACGGCCAAAGGAAATTTTTTAAGTTTTATGGTTCCCGAAGAAAATTTTGAAAACTTCCCAACTTCAAAACAAAATTTTGGAAATAGGAAAAACAAAGCTTTTCCGTTGTCCCAACGATGTAAACTCCGTCATCTATATTTCGAAGAAACTGCCTTTCTCTATCCTTGGAACGTTTTCTCTCCCTCCTCCTCTCCCTGTATCGTGCATACGGAATGCACTGGATCCACCTTGCACTGTACAGAATTCCACGTTAATTGGAACTCGAAAGGAAACGGCTGTACCGATTTTAATCGAATTCAATACGACTTAATTAATTTCTATATCTATCCGTATCTTCTGGATCTTCGTTTCAAGACATTTGTTCAAATAAGTATTTTTTATTCGATAATTCATACTGACGTTCGAAGTTATTTTATTAATTTTGTTGACGTTTTCGTCCACTTGCTATTTTATTGCAATGAGAAAAAGACACCATTTAATCGGTTGTCCATTTCACAATATTAACGTCTATTAATGTCGTTCAAAGAGGAAAATAAAAAGAGAAAGAGCGAAAGAGGAAAAAAAAGGTTTCCTCGAGCTCCCTTTCAATTAATTTATCTCGACAATCCGAATAAGAAAATACATTTAAAAAAAACACAGAGTGAAAATAACTCCATCTTAATGGTGGAATAATTTAATACCAGAAAAGTCGTTTTGTTTCGCATAAAAATTTGCGCGTATTTTTCAAAAAATTAACGTTTATGAAAATTTAAAAAATTGTCCTCGAATTTGTGTCTATAGAAAATTATCCCAACACTTTCCTAGCCCGGTGAATCCTAGAACGGTAACCTAGGGTGAAAAACCAATCCAGACGAGTCAATAAAAAAAGTTTTTCCAAATTTTTCACCAACTTTTCCTACTTTAAGCAAAATTATCGTAGGCCTACATAATTCTGCATTGAAAAAAGAATAAGCCAAAGTTGAGATTTTTTCACTTTTCGTGAAATTTTGCCGGGCATGTAAATTTTTCAAAATTGGCGCGTTTTATCATCCAACGTTATCACAAAAGATTAAAAAAAATAAAGTCACCATTCTAGGGTTAATCAAGTCGTATCGAAATGACATTTTTCCAGAGCTGTAGTTTCGGTGCATTCCAGCGTACAGTTACGTACATCCGTCGAAGATTGGACTTTTCGTTTTTTTTTGGTTTTCTTCTTCCTGTTAATTTCGATATCGGAAATCGCGAGTGTCTCGAACGAAACGGTATTCCACATGTTGCCGGATGATCATGGAGCGAATGTTCTCCAGGAACGAAGCTGGAGAACATTCTGCATCGATATATTTCAATGCACACGGCGAACTGCATTTGCCTTCAGCAATAGATTAAGAGAGACGACGAGATAGGAGAAAGAGAGAGAGAGAGAGAAGGGGGGGGGGAGAAAAAAAACATTGCTAAAGATCGCAACCCCTTCTTGGTCTTTTTGCGTGTACGAGGTCCGTTCCAAGTTCCTTGTATAGCCTTGCATTCGATACCGCATATCGATAGATCCACCGCGTTCAGCTCGGTAGTTCATGCACCCGTGCGCGAAAAATAAGAAACCGCGAGAAAAAATCTTGGCAAACGCGTCAGCAACGTATTTGTACAGGGTGATCAGGAATTCGAGCGATTCCGTAAAAAGGTTCATTCCAGTAGTCATTTTAATAAAAACGAGCTTTATTAATTAGGGGTCGAAATTGAAAACTTAATTACTTAAATCTCATTAAGTTTTCAATTTTTTTTATAATGAGGTCTCAAATTCATTTACAAATTTTCAAACTTTTCACCAAACACATTTTTGGTGAAAAATTTGGTGATGTTTCCATTTGGGGATTTTCAATTTGGTCAAAAATTTGGTGATTTTTCATTTTTTAGATTATTCGAATTTCGAACAACTCTTCGAATCGAACCCTAAGTTGATGGGGCTCGATTTGATTCTGGTGAACTCTAAAATGACCCCGGAATCAATCAAGGCATCGATCGAATTATCGGTCACCCTGTATAACCCGTAGACACTCCTGGACGAAAAAAAATTAGAACGGAAATAAAAAAAAAGTGGGGGAGAAAAATTAAAAAAAAAAACAAAAACAAAAAAATTAAAATACACGAGATTGCGCTCGTGTTCGACATAGCCGTAATGTAACGCCGGAGCGTTTGGAATTTATTCCAACATTGCTCGACGCTCGGACGGTTTTCACATACTTCAAAGAGCTTTCAACCAAACGAGCCGAATGAATTGCAACGACGCGTGTATATCTGCGAACGTGAAATATGGAGGAACGAACGAAAAAAAATAAGACGAAAAAAAATGACAAAAAATTAAGGAAAAATGAAAATTCTCGAAGAGGGGGAAAACCGTTGCTTTTTTTTTCTTTCTTTCCATTCTGCTTTACTTTTTTCGAAAATGTAAGAGAGTACGATTTTCTGTTAAAGCTTTTTGATGGAACGCGCTCGGATTTCCACGACGGCGATCAACGAAAGTAATAAAAGTGGGATGAAGAGTCTGTCGACGTAACTCGAGGAAACGTCTCGAAACGTTCACCGAAAGTAATGATGACCAACGCGCAACATCCGTTCGAAAACGTTAGATGGGTTACGACCGCGTGTTCGATGTATCTAGCTTTCAATTTTACGTTCAATACGAAAACGATCACCAATACGAGCACCTAGAGCCTCTTAATGTACAGGGTGACCGGAAATTCGATCTTTTTCTTCAGAGGTCATTCCAGAGGTCATCTGAAATAAATCGAGACCTATTAAATAGCGGTTAACGTTCAGTAGTTACTGAAACTGTTTTACGATTTTTTTTCTCGAAATTTTCAAGCTTGTCAAGAACAACTCATAATTTAAAAAAATTATTTCTAAATGTTTTTCAATCAAAATTTTGTATTTTGTAAAGCAGTCGTTTCTGAATTTTATTTTTATTTAAAGTATAGTCTAATTTTTTTTAAACACTCTGTTTTCAATTTTCAATTAAATAAAAAAACACTCAATTTTGAGGATTCTTTTTTCAAAAAGCAATCTATACTGACTTTTCTTTTTTTTTTAATTACTCCCTCCTGAATTTAATTATTCAATATTCAATAAACACTTTTCTGACAGCTGACAAATAAACGACGTTAACAAAAAATCAAAAATCAAGAATATTCTTTCAAAATGTTGCAGGCGTCGCTGATTAAGCGTAAGTTAATTTATTTGCGTTTTTTTCTCTACAAAAACTTTCTGTACACCTGTAGCAACCGACTAAATTAAAATTATTTAAAAAATTAGATTTCGATCTATATCGTTATTTATAATTACAATTTAAAAAATCATAAAAATAGATTTTTTTTCAAGTGACCAAAGAAGAATTGTTTTTAATATTAAACAAAATTCTGGCGTACAATTTTTTAATAATTGTTATCGAAGCCATTTCTTAATTAGAAATATACGTATGACGTTTCACAGAGTATTCGCAAAAGTATGTGAGTTTATGCACCGATAGGCGAGGCACATGCTTTTCAAGCGAAGGATCGTCGGCTCGTGTGGAGAGAAAGAGTACGTGACATTATACGCGTGTGCGTGTATACATCCCTATCATTGCCACAGCCTGCACTCAGCCTGTGGTAAACCTCTGCCCATTTCGAGATGTGTCGCACGTGGGTGTCGCACACAATAAACTCTAACGGAATTTTCAACTGCGATAATGGCCAATTAAAATGAACTTTTTGTCTCGTCCCGTGGTAAAACGTTTTTTTTTTTTTTGCATTGTAATTGGCGCAACGGTATTGTTTCATAATCATTGTTTTGTACTTTTTGCGGAAGGTGCGAATGTTTATTTCATTTTAATAAGCGGAGGAGTTTCAAGGGACAATGTTCGTTGCAATAACTGACGTTCGGCAAAACTGACATTCACTGATACTCGGTCTATATCAGCTGGATAGCGATTTTTTGAATGAGGTATTTTTTATGTGGTCAAAAAACAAGTTTTCCAATTTTTTAAAGATATATATATATATATATATATATATATATATATATATGAAGGAAGAATTTCGTTTTCAGTAATTATAAAGATTACTGATTCATAGTATTTAGAAATTCGTATTCAGTACTTTTAATAATCACTGAATTACGAAATGCAAAAATTCGAATTGCGTTATTTAGTGATTGTAACAATTACTGATTACTGATTTTAACACTCCGAATTTGATAATTCGTATAATTATTAAATTCGGTAATTCCAATAATTACTATATTTGGCTGTTTGAATAATTACTAAATTCGGTAATTCGAATAATTTCCTAATTCTTATAATATCCGGATTCAAGATTTCTAATCCGGTAATTCGAATAATTACTAGAATGAAGAATTTAAATTCAGTAAATCAAGAACTCAAAGGATAATTGCTGAATTTAAAAATTCGATTTTCTCAATACTTACTTATAATTACGGAATACAAAAATTCAATTTTCTTAATACTAATAATTAAGGAATAAAAAAATTCGAACGAGCTACTGAATTATTCAGTGAATAAGATCGTATTCGATAATTCGAACAATTGCTAAATTGCTGAACGCGAGAAATAAAATTCAGTAATTTTCTCGAAACAAATTCGATGTGCAGTGTCTCAAAAAATTGGGTAAAAAAAAGAGAGACGAGAGTTCCATTCCATCACGTCTACCAAACGGATATATGTTTCAAGTATTAATCCAGTGCTTTTTATATTCACATAAAATACACGTGTTTATAATAAATATATGTATCCGTCATTGTATGCTGGAATACGAAGTGTGCGCTTAACATTCCATGTTCGGGAGGATTTTTTTATGGAAGCGTATACTACGGGAAAGTACATCGAATAGGATCGTTGATCTACGATTCCAGGGATATTTCGGCGGTATCGCACCCTCCAGAATTTGCCGGGGTTCCCTCCAGAGAGAAGGCATAAATATCACGTGAGTCATATTTACGAGGATATATACCCCGTGACAGAAACTGATCCGCCATATCTCTCTCGTCTACCCTATTTTCCTGTACAACGTTGGTAGAATTATGCGAGCTGAGGAATCACGCAGGGCCAGTTCGCACCCCGGAAGAAAGCCTTTCCACGACGACAATCCCTCTCTCCCTCCTCGTCCACAATCCCACATGGGTCTTCCAAAATTCAGGATTTTTTGCCAAACTTTTTTTCCTCTCATTTTTCCCTTGTGACACGCCAATCCTGATACCTTATTCTATACATATGTATTCCATCCGTGTAGATACGAAAATGCATAATCTCGTGCTTTATCACCCCCTTTAGCATTTTTTTTTCGCCCCCATATTGGGGGGCGACGTCCATATTGGGGTCGGGTAGGATACCCGAATTTTGAATGACCAGGCTCAAAATTCCGAATTTGAATATACCGAAAGTACAAATTTCGTAAACTTTTGGGTTTGTTTGGGTTGGTTTAAAATCGAGGCTTTAAAATCGAACTAACTACTCCAAAACAAATCCAAACGAATTTCGTAGATCTTTACGAAACTTACAAAATTTGTAGTTTCGGAATATTCAAATTCGGAATTTTGAGCCTTCTGGTTATTCGAAGTTTGGGTTTCCTACCCCACCCCTCCATACTTTTTTCTCTGGATTTCACAGATTGAAAACAATTTTTCATTTTCGAAGAGCCCAATTCGAAAAATTCCAAGTACCTATGCCGGTGCAATAAAGATGAAAAAGGTTAATCCCATAGCCTGAATAAAAAAAAACTTTTATATCGAATTTCCTAATGTTCCGGACCTAGGATATAAATTTATCTCCTTTATTTAGATAATTGAAAATTTTTTCATTCTTCGGACAGAAAAAATATTGCTCTTCTGCTAGAGACTTCGTTTTAACTCGTGAGCTTAATCCTTTTGACTTGGTAGTTTTGGATATTTAAAATGTGGTCTTTATTAGGCATTGGGCCTAATTTGGGCATTGGGCATTGGGCATTGGGCATTGGGCCTTTATTAGGCATGGGTGAGGTACCTTAAACGAAATCACTGAAATCAACTTTGCATAAAAAAAGAATGAAAAAGTTTTTAACGACGTATGGAATTTGGTAAAATCGTTTAGTTTGAGAGTGGCCCATAGGTCGATCGATTTTTGGACGAAATATTGCATCGAGTGAAACTCGCAGGGACATTCCAATTTGCGTGGAGCCAAGAAATACGGATCCAATTTACGTGCAATTTGTACAACTGGTTCAGAAAGTTGAAATTTCACGATCTTCTGGTTCAGCTAATAATCGAAGTCGCTGCTCGTACGCTCATAAATTCTCTCGGAGCTCGTTTGATGAGGTGATAACTATGAAAGGCAGCGAAGAGAAATGAGAGAGGTCTTGGTTCGGTGAAAGCATACGAGAGAGATGAAACTCTGTATAAGTGTGTTTCTAGGTCACGGAACGAGAGAAAAGCGGGGCGTGATCACGTCAGACCAGACTCCTCTTCACCCTACTCGTCCGCTTTCAAACCAGACACACCAACGCCTCGTCTTTTCCTTGTACATATATAATTTAGTGGTATCGCTCGTCTTGATGCTGAATGACTCATCGTCACCGTACTTCCCAACGCTGTCTCAGAGATCTTTCGCTCCAGCTCTCGCACCATCCACTTAGCTTCATCCGGCACGTTCGTTCCCTCATTTTCATCTATTTTTTCCTACACCCGAGAGTACAAATTGAATTTGGAAAAATGGCGAAAAATGGAGATCGAATTCTTGCCATACCTAATATACTCGGTTTATCAGCCATTGGCTAAAATTTACCAACCAAAGACAATTAAAGTATTACTGGATGGACCGTTGGATAAAAAAGTCCAAAATCCGGAATCGTGGATTTACCAGTCTAGATAATATCGTAGATATTTTATTTTAACAATTTAATAGTAAGTTACCTATTTGACTATTACTATTGATTAATTTATAGGTAAATTAACATTTAGAAATTTAGTTTTTCTTTTTCGACGAAGTCTCAAATTCTTCACTCTTTTTTTAAGGCATTTCTAATTGAGAGGTTAGGCTAATAGAAATAATGAAAAAAAGCCGTGAAAATATTTTTTTTTCCAATGACTCTGATCTTTATCGGAGTGGCCTAACTTCTTGATGGAAAAGGGTCTCAAAGCTGGCGAGAGCGAATAAGATCTTCACGATTTATCAAATACGTGACAAGTGCTGAACCATGTAACGCCGGCACGAGGGAACACGGTATAGAAAAACACCGAAAGAGTTGGAAGAAGCTCTCACTTATCGTAACCTACTGATCTCCAGGTAAGGCCAATTACAAGTGGAGAATAAAAAAGGAAACATCCCTCTCTAACGTTGGCCCATCGTTCTCCAGTGAACCACCCGGTCACGTAACGGAAGTCCAACCTTTGCTCCTTTTTCCCGTTCTTTTCTACCTCTCTTATTCTATTTTCAAACCGTTGACCAAAAAAAGGATAAAAAACGTTGAACCAGCACGAGAAAAAAGGGACAAGTGAAATTCTGTCCAGGTTTAATGAATTCACGGGTTTCAATGTTTCAGTGGTTTTAAAAAGGTCGAAATCTAGTCAGTACCTATTTTCTAGTCGTTTACAGTTTTTACTATTTTTTTATTTGAAAGAAAGAACGAATTCCAAATAATTTGAACTTGCTCCACGAAATACCTACCTAAAAAAAAATGTGGTCGATTTCATTAAAATGATTACTTCCTGTCCCGACGATGATGAAGGCTTCAGATTGGCACTTTCCAGATAGAAGTTAGCCCGGATATTCATACATTTGTAGAGTTGAAAGTTGGAGACCAGCGAGTTTCGCGTCAATGGAGGAGAGAGAGATGATTCATTGACCCCATGACACACTTCTATTTCCGAGATCGGACGACCAACAGCCTGCAGCAGCTGCGGTCATTTTTTTTCCTCCATTTTTCCCTTAACCACCGAGACCTCTCAGTTTTTCCGTTGGCTCGGGACCAACGTGGCATCGAACCGATCCATTACCATTTCAATGAAAAATCGGCGTGGCCGACCAAAACCGCCTGCAATAAATTGCCACGTCGCGTTTTCGTAGCGTTCCGGGCCCTTGCTCGAAACCGTTTGGAATATTCTTCGAATCGAGGGATTCCACTGTTTTCACTTCGAAATTTTGAAACCACTATTCTCTCAAACGACTGAACCAATCGGTACGAAATTTGTTGTGTGAATTCAGAACGATGGCACCGAGGGTCCCTCGATCGCCATTTTCGATAAATACGTTCCATTCTTGAGAAATCGCGGTTTAAAACGTTTCGACTATCTCTTCCGCACTCGTGTGTCACATGGTAATTTTCATCATGCCCTTAAATAGGAAAAATGATTTTTTCCAAAATCCACACGTACGCATATCCAGTGATAGGGATAATTTACTGGATCACCATGGATTCCACGAGGCGTCATTCAAGCAACCTTGAAGGCCCTCATTATTCTGCCTCAAATAGCACTCAGCAAAAAACTATAACTAGCAACGACCCAACGTCAGGCTACCTGATCAGGACCCTAATGAAGTTACCTAAATTCTATATGGTCCAAAAAAAAACCCTAATTAAATTTCCACACCAGAAACGATCACTTTGACGGGGTGAGATAGAACACCCGAACTTCGAATGACCAGAAAGCTCAAAATCCCAAATTTGAATATTCCGAAACTAGAAATTTTGTAAATTTGTGGGTTTATTTGGGTTTGTTCAAAGGGTTTAAAATCAAACTGACGAACCCAAACAAACCCAAACAAATTTCGTGTTTTTGCTGGCATAACCTTTTGGAAATTTGTAGTTTCGGAGTTGTGAGCCTTCTGGTCAATTGAAGTTCGTGTTTTCTACCCAATCCCACTTTGACTGATTCGAGAAATTAATTTGGGCGAATCAATCTAGTTTCAGATGTCACTGTGTACATTAGCCATCAATGAAGTTTCGTTTATATCCTGTACCTGCCATTCTCAGGCAGTTATCGACTCGGTTGGTCTACGTATTTTTATTTCCACTGGTCTCCTGCTAAATGTGACGCAGGCGTAGTCGGAGCGCCGTTAATGGATTTCCTGTGTTGGGCGAGCGGCTTGTGCCGGATTGATCTACTTGCCAAGGATAATGCAAGTCCGTGGAGGACATAAACCTTGTGGACGAGCAGGGTATCGGTAATCAGGTACGATTAGAACCTATGCATACTGATCATCAGTGAGGAATGCACGGGATCTCCTCTGTCCCCTCATGTACGTGTGTATATACGTGGTGTACATATACCTTACCTTCAAACGTGTTATTCAACTCGTTTCGAGTCTGTAAATAGTACAGATACTTTTGACTCGTTATGTGTGTAAATAAACAAGACGTGTTGGTGCGTCGCTCGATCGTATCTGTACGTGTTATTTGCACATACTTCGCGTGTGTTCGTTGTAAGTTGCGCACGCGAGGTATAACGCAGCTCCTCCAACATGCAATATTTCACAAATAAAAAATTTATTTGAATTTATAAAATATATGCAATATTTCATATATGAAAAATTTTTTTGGATTTATAAATTATATCTAATATTTCATAAATAAAAAATTTATTTGGAATTATAAAATACATGTAATATTTCATAAATAAAAAATTTATTTAGACGTATAAAATATATATAATATTCCATAAATCCAAAATATTCTTGAGTTTGGAAAATACTGCGTATATATTTTATCGAAATGAAATAGTTTTTGATAAAAGTAAAGTAAAGTATAGACATTTTATAAAAATACTTTACTGCTATTCAATGTACTTTTTTTTTTTTGCTCGTTTTAAAACATTTTTGCAACCAGATAACGTGGCAATTTAGAATGAGCTCTCGAATACACTATTTACATAAAGCATTATACTTTTTTCGAAGAAAATTTTGAAAAAAGCGTGGCAAGGAATTGTTTTTTTTTTAATCCACAGTAATTATTAAAATGAAATTGTTTACTTACTGGGCGTCACCTAGAATTTTTTAATTTAAAGATCAACCTGTTTTACATTTTACGATACAGTCAATTCGTTTTTCAACAGGTGTTCACTGATTCGCAAATTAAAATTCTTAAATTGTCTTTGTTTTTCCTGTGTTATTTTTTTGGGATTCAATAACCATCGCTTAGAAAAATAACATTATATATCATTCGTAACACGAGAGCAAGAAAAATCAGGAGGAAAAAAAAGTCTAGCGAGAGGGAACTGCCACAGAAATAGCAGCTATTCGTCATTCGATCGATTTCAGATTTAGCCCGTGTGATGGGGCCGTCGGAAAAATTTTGGCGCGTGGGAAAAACCAGAAATAACACAATAGAATATCGAAATATCCACGAGGTGGGATTAAAGAGACGACACGGTTTCAGCACGAAAGAATTTCAGGCTGTCCTTCTCGGATCGTAAAAGGGATGAAAAAAAAATGGTATGTACGTACACAAACGTATATTGGATGTGTACACAGACGATTCATCCTATGTCATCCCTGTCCTACTTGTGAATAATTTGACAGCGTCAGTTTAACCCCTGGCGGACCGTCCATCAATTTCTTTGCCGAGCTGCTTTGCCATATTTTATTTTTTCCAACGTAAAAAGTCGCGCCACAAGCTGAAGCTTCGACCTGAATAGAAAATTGGATATTCGAGCCAAGTGGATAACGTGTTGCGAAGAATCGAACAAAAAAAAATAGGTTATACCCATATAATGGAAAATGTCAGAGAAAAGGTAGCCGAGAGGAAAGGAAGCGTGCAATTTTTGTAACTTTAGAAAGCAGATTTTGGAATCGTAAATGATACAAAAAGATTTAAAAAATGAACGACAAAATTATACAAATGAGGAACCTGTGATTTACGTTTCTTTCGTCGTTATTTTTTATCACTTATTGCTAACAATAATAACTTTTTTTTTAGAAAAAGATCGCAAAGGAATATAATTTATTTGCGATCTTTTTTAGAAAAATTATTTTCAATAACTAATAAAAAAAACAAGAAAGGCTGACAATGACGAACACTGGTCTGAAATTTTTTCTTATAAAATTCTTAAAAAAATATTTAAATTCTTTAAAATTTCTTTAATAAATTCTAGAGAAATGGTTTAAAACCATTAACCTGATTTCAGTTGTCCAACAATGCTAAAAAATAGTTATGTAGACGTTTACCTAACTAGTGTAGCATTCCAACGAAATTTCGATACAAAAAACAATACTATCGTATTTTGCCATCTATTTCCACTTAGCAATTAAGGGGAAAACTTTCCCCGGTATATTTTTTTGTCGTTTTTGTTCGTTCTGTTATTTTCTCCGTAAGTATACGTTTAGGTTTCGAAATGATTGTACATCGAGTATGCGATTGGGCTAGAAAATAATGGCTCCCGTTATCGACACGCCGGTTAAGCGCATAAACGAAAGTCATTATTAACAAATATTATACTCGGGCCGTCAAACTTCTCGAAAGAAAACTCGACTCGGTAGCAAAGGGGCCATCAATTACGGTCTGACACGAGGCGTTCTCACAGTACAATTTACCTGTGAAATTTACGCTCGTGAAGTTGGCAAGCGTTTCGCGGTAAAATCCTCGAGCGTTGTACGATCCTTGCGTGACTCACGGCGACGACCCGCGAGAGACCGCGAGGCCGACGAGCACGTTGAGGGGTTTCACTTTTTTACTTCCTCACACACGACGGGCCACCAGCTTGCTCCACCATTAAAGCCCGCTGATGTTTCGTTCTATACATCAAAACCGTCTCGGCGTGTATACTTTCCAGGCTGTTCTTAAACACACGCGAAAACAAACGGTTCAATCTCCGAGAGTCGTTCGACTGACCCAAATCGTATTGGGCCGCGTGGTTGTTGTATTTCTCTCTCTTTCTTGGGCCTCGCTCTATTCCTCATTATTCACCATGAATAAGCCCATTTCGTCTTCCACTTTCGCTGAAGGACACGCCACGTGTGAAATCAGGTTTTCCAACTTTCTTTTTCTTTTTCCCGCCGCAGACCGCGACTCCCCGATTTCAGTAACAATGAGTTTGTCGTGGGAAAGTGGACGATGAAAGTGAAAGCTCTTTTCAAATGGTCTTCCGAGAACCGTGTAAACCCGTTGAAAAGGAAAATTAATATTGCGCAAAGACTGCCGAGAGAATGGGAATTAGTTCGCTTGGAGTTTCATTCCCCAGTTGAAATATTTTCCCCAAATCCTAAATTCATCGCCAGATTCACTTTTCCATTTTGTCGGGCAGAAGCGTGTACGGATTCATCTTTTACTGAAAACCGTTGAAGGGTCGATTCGAACACGTGCATGTAGCGGCTAAGGTCTACGAAAATGCTTCGTACGGAAAGTGTACGTTGGCCGGGTGTGGTCATGGATATTTGCTTATTACCCGAAAAACGGGTAGGCAGTACGAATCGGTTGAGCCAAAAAAGCGTTTAAAACGCGTTTATTTTTGCGGATGATGGTTCTTCTTGGTCATGTTTTTCCTTCTATCATACCTGGCCTAACTACACACATAAACTACATAAGCATTATCTAGCAAAACGAAAAACACCCGGTTATATCCCACGTGGAGGAGAACTGTTTTCCGATTTCTCCATAAAATTAGCGGAGCGGATAGAATCCTATGACGGGGTAAAATCGTGAATGAAATTTTAAGTAGGAGTTCCGTCGTCGTTTCTTATATTCACCAAGAAACATCGATGATCCATGAATGACGTGAAAGACGATCTACAGGGCCATGAACTCGAGAAGTACGAAGTCAAATGGTCAACTAGAACTTGCGGATCGGGTGAGAAAAGAGATTGAGTCATCGTGGAACCTCGAGGAGGCTCTGCGAACAGGAATAAGCGCAACGAGCTCGAGATGGGTATTACACAACTTGGTCGTCTGACCCCGGACAAGCTACGGCCTCTAGATTAAGAAAGATAGAGATAAGAACGTCTGGTCTGAGATAATCTGAGGCAGAAGCAACGACAGCGGCTTAAACCTCTTCTACAATCTTTATATCCACGTACAGGGTGTCCCACGAGTAACGGGACATCTCCCAGAAACAAAACAAAACCTCAAGTAAAAGAAGCACGTTGCGTTATTAATCGCAATAATTTATTACAATATTTCGAGTCAATCAGAATACTCATTCAATATTTCTACGTTAAAGGTCAATATACATAACACGGTTGATTTCGTTTAAACACTACAATCTGCAAAGTAAATATGCCATTCTATTCAAGAAAAATTAGATGACCTCAAAAAAAAAAAAACAAAAAAAAATAACTAAAAAAACTTTAAGTTCGGGAAAAGTTAAATCCCTCCTACAATCATTATATAATTATACAGGCTGATTCACGAGACATAGAAAACTTGAAAATGTCTCACAGAAAAAAATCGAAAGATTCTTCTACGTACAATTACCTATTATTCGTTCAAGACAAAATTCTATTTGAAAAGGAATTTGACTTTGAAAAATCCAAAACAACATTGCGATAGCCGTATGCATTTTTTCAGAACATTAAAATTGCGAGATGCACCTACTTAGTGTTTTCATACCCAACGGAGATATTCCAATGTTTTGTTTCTCGTGACTCACCCAGTATATGTGTATGTGTGTGTGTGTAAAAGTGTTTCGCTTCAAGATCACTGAGTGCTACGAGCGGAGAGTACCGTTGGTCAATAGCGACACTCTTGCAATCAGTGGGCTCTAATCAACGACTCGGATCGTATGGTCTCGTCGTATATATACTTGGCTGGTATCGTCCTAGTGGTCGTCGAGTGAAAGAAAAAGAATTCAGGGGGAAAGAAAAAGAGAGGAAGATGGAGAACGGAGAATCACCGTCTCGATCCTGTCTGCCTGTCGTACGGTACAAATTGTCCTTTACAATGAACAATGGGGAGCCGGAGGTATCTTTGATCAGCCTATTAACTGATAGCGATGCTACACCGTGTAGGCATTATTATAGATCCGTCGAAAACCCCGTTGTAATCGCTTCTTCATGAATAAGAATGATGGAGCATTTTTCTCAAGAACAGACATAAAATTACCTTGTTAAAGCAGTCGGTCTTCACTCTGTACCACATCGAACTGGATTCCAATGAAAATTACACGAGAAACGAATGACTCGAAGATTTTTTATTCGCTTGATTTTCAGGGTAATTCCGGGTGGCTTGTAAACCGACGATCGAAATCTATATCCCTTGTATATGTGCCATACACTGGTAATAATAGTGTACTAACACTTGGCGTACTAAATAATTTTTATTTACAAGTTTAATTTTAGATGACAAATAAATTAAATCAGTCCAGTAATTATCTGACTCTTCGAGTATTAAATATTTTTAATATACAAATTAAATTTATCCACGAAATTAATTAAATAAATGAGTTAAGTAAAAGCATAGTCTCTATGTAATGAAAAATCAACTTATTAAAAATCTTAAACGTAAAAAATCAATTAAAAAATCAAATTTCTTTGCATTTCACCGAGTTGTCTCCGAATTTTTGAAAAACATGTTCCAATCAAATAAGTACGTATATGACTATAAAATACGTCAAATAAATAAATGCAGTAAACAATTTTTATTATCCGTGATTTAAAAAATCAGAAAAATCTAAAAATCGAGCAACTGCTCAATTTTTATCGTGTGCTGTCGTGAATACTAAACGGTTTTCTCCTTATCGGAATCTTTCAATTTTAATTGGCAAACAAAAAACTTCTGATCGCGATAAAAAATAATGAATAAAAAATTAACAACGAACAGTTGTATTCCAACGACGAAAACTTTTAACGCTATGCGGTCGATGAGGAATTTTCGGTATAAATTTGCATGTGTTTTGTCGATTGTTGATGGTAGGGAAGAACGTCTGTTCACCTATTATTGGCAATATGTTCGAGGTTGATAGTCGAAACTGAAGGTCGTGCCTGCAGTCGGTACAATTGTGGATAAACAGACCCGTGGCTGTGTCCGCAACCGTAGCTCGGTACGTGTGTATTAATCGGGTCGAATTGAAAGGGCGTATAATACTTCAACATCCGATACCCAATAGGACACGATGAACGCCCTTTCGAGTATAAGAGACGTTCGAACACGTCGCTATCGACTGATAGTCAACAATTGGACGAATTTGTCGTCGCGTGTTAAATCGTGCGGATTTCGGCCTCTCACGAAGCAGTGGTTGATAATCAAAACAGTCGCGAATCAACGCACGGTTGGTGGAGAACGTGGACGTTCAATGGAAGGTAAAGAGCGGTGAAGAAGAGTAAATTGAAAAAAAAGAATCAATCCTGGCACGAATCGAACGAAAGAAAGTAAGCATCGACTGAAACAACTACCAGCTCCTTTGATGACCGCCCAACGAAAAAAACATTTTTCTCTATTGTTGGGAAAACAATTTGTCTTAACGAACGAGATATTCTTCGTCGAAAAATCAACGCAAAAAGTGAAACTTTTATTTTTCGATGGAATCATGATAAAAAAATTAGGAAAAAATGTTTTAATAGTGATGTGTCAAGCACGTGCCAAAATCGGTGGCAGGGTTGAGCTAGAAGAGCTAGGTTCCAACAGGGTTAATATAGATGACCTGGGTTTCAGCAGGGTTGAACTAAATGAGCCAATAATCGTTGCCAACTCCAAACCGAATTATGATTTAGTTTTTATAGAGACTACTCGTCATTTTTTATTCTCATCCAGTTCCTAAAATTATGGATGTGTCTGCTCTGAAATAATGAAAATTCTTGAAACATTAACATAATAAATAATAAAAATCATGAAATTTCTGAAATACAAAAATAATAAGTATAAAATTCCAGAAATTCCTGAAATAATGAAAAAATAAATAATCAAATCATGAAATTCGCAAAATAATGAAAAACCCAAAAACATCCAGAAATCATGAAATCTGTCTACATAAAACCAACTGACGTAGGCAAACTATCGTGAAAACGTACTCAATTTTGTGACAATGATATTAAACTGGCAACCCTGTCACCAGTTCCACCAAATAGCGTTTTGCTAGGCCAATGGATTGGCAGTTGAAAGGGAAAGCTCACGTAACATTGCGCTCCATCCTGCGAGTGTACGATCTTTTGTTCGCCCAGCTATCTAAATCCCATAGCCATAACCAGATTGATGATAATAATAATATCTATGATTATGGTTAAATAAACCGGCCGATGGATAAACGATCTCCGACGGAGTAATATGTTTTCCCATGCGGTAGCGAGAAACACTGGCCACTGTTCACTGGGGGCTTATTACCCGCCCGATCGCGTTCACCAACCCCTCGCTACGTGGCTGTGCACTCCGCTCTGTGGTCAGATTTACAATCGAGGTCGGTGCGGTGGCCACGTTATTCCCTAGATCATTCTGCTACCTGATTCCCATCATCATGGCAAAGATCATTGTGCGTTTATTATACATCTCTCTATATACAGGGTGTCCCACGATGGAATGTCATTCGTCAAATGGGGGGTTGAGGGTGAAATTCTGAGTCGATTGATATAAGCATGTACGGTCCCCGGATCAACCCCTGAGCTATTATTCATTTTCAAAGGCAGCTAAATTTTTTTAATTCGTTTAGATAGACCGTGAAATCTAATTCAGAATCGAAAAAAAGGGCGGTGAATTCGCTTACGGGGAAAGAAGGGTTCGATACGCCTAGGTAAGAGGAGCGATCACTTTTTTTTCGATTCTGAAATAGTTTTGAAGGTATATTTAATCGAAAATTTTCACAGCAAAAATAATCGAGTTTTCAGAAGTTTTTTACGATTTTTCCATGGAAATTTTGGGTTTTGGGGGAAATGAATTGTAGATTCGTGCTCAGGGGATAAAATTACATTGAAATGGACCGATAAAAATGTATTAAAAATGGAACATTTTTTGGGTTTTTGGGGAAAAATGTTTTTTTTTCAATAAATCATCGATAATTTCTTTTCGTTTAGGATTTGGCACTCAACTCTTCGCTCAATCTCTTCGTTATGACTTTCTCTTCAAAATGCTTCTTGAATTATCAAGTTCCTATGATTTTTCGATTTTTGGCAGAATTTCAAAGTTGGAACATCGATTCTTGCAAATGTTTCCATACCATACCCCTTTGCCTCTGATTTTGCGATTTTTCGAGTCGACTTTCCGGGAAAACTACGAGAGATATCGATATGAATCCAACGCCATTATTTAAGTCAGGCAAAAACCTTTTCCAAACACATCAATCGAATCTCAATAGCATAGAAGAAGCTTACTCTACGACCTTTTGAAATCTCGTGATTTTCGAGATTCCGGAAAAGTGGTCCGGAAAGTCGAAACATTTTTTTTTCGTTTTAAAACTCCTAAAAGATGCTATTTAATGGGAAATTTTCCGCTGTTTACGAATATGCCTGAGTTTTTGCCGAAAGTACAAAATTAGACTGGGAAAATGGAAAAGACGTTTTTAAAATATTTTTTAAACTATTGGATATTTTTCGAAATATCCAATAGTGATACAAGAACATGCTATCAATACCAACCATCTGAGGAACTGAGCAATGTCACTGAAACAACATATATATATAAATGCGTGTCCGCAAGAAATCTTCTGGTCATTGAATCCGGGGAATCAATCATGGAGCTCGAACGCGAAACGACTTCCACTCGTGTTCATTCGTGCGTTACTGGAGTAAGTATCAAAGAGGAAAAAAAGAAAAGGTAGATGATCCTCGTTGCCCTCGAGTTTGTTCGCGTGCCCACAGAGTACAGAACGAAGTACGAATGGGAAAACAAAACTGGTTGAAACGATAGGATCGTGAAGCAATTCTCCTTGACTGTCCGCTACGCATTAACGAGATCGGCGCGAGCGATGCTGGCGGGACGAATAGGACGTTTGTTGACGTTTGCACACGAATCGCCCTTGATCCAAGCACAAGCGTTGCGACGTTGTGAAGTTGGTTGTCTTTTTTCAAGGTCGAAAGGATTCGACATGAAGTAAACAAAGGTCTTTACATCTTGATTGATGAATCGGTCATTTAGGGCATGACGAACACGCTTCCGTCCACTTCGAAATTTTGAAACCACTATTCTCTCAAACGGCTGAACCAATCGGTACGAAATTTGTTGTGTGCATTCAGGACGATGGCACCGAGGGTCCCTTGGTCGCCATTTTTGATAAAAACGTTGCATTTTTGAAAAATCGCAGTTTAAAACGTTTCGACTATCTCTCTCGCACTCGTGTGTCACGTGGTAATGTTCATCATGCCCTTAAGGTAGGTACGACAATGTAATTCAACTGGAACGGTTTTTTATAGTTTTCTTTCTAACAGCAATGTTTTTTCGTCCCAGGGATCCGAACGTTTACCAAATTCATCTGCTGAACCTCTGGTGGCTCTGAGACTGATGACGATTCTTGAAACGATGCCTCGGCAATTAAACCTGTTTGCGTTTTAATTGGTCTCGACGAGCGATAAATTTTCATCTTTTTGTCCAATTTGATTCGCTTTTATTGCATATTTCATATTTCATTTTGGAGGCGTTTCTTTCGAAGTTTTGCGAGCATGGTTCCAATAATCCGGTAATAGCAATTACGAGATAACAGACGTAGTTCGAGGGGGGAAAGAAGACCCGTCGAGACGTTTCACTAATGCGGGCTGCGCGACGTCGCTCGTGGTGAACCTTTTCTTTTTTTCGTTTCCTTTTTTTACCGACCGTCTGCAATGAAAAGACGTTCGCAGCGTGGCCGACGAAGAAGAAACGCACGAGCGACGACACAGAAGAGAGAGGACAACGACAACGATGACGACAACGACATCGCCGAGGAAAAGGCTTCGAGAGTGGCCGCAGACGACCTAACGGTATAACGTCTTCTCCTACTTGGCTACACGAAGACAACCATCCGGCCATCCTTCTCCCTTGTTTTCTCTCTTTCTCTCGCCCTTTCCGTTCGTACTTCGCTAGCCTATACTACTAACTGGACGACCCGATTTCCTGACCCACTGACGTCGCTCCTCGTTCCTCACCAACAGCGAGCCGTTTTTTTTTTCTTCCTTACCTGCCAAGCTTTTCACCAATCATTTTGTTCTATTCAAAGATTCCTGGGAACCATTTTATTAACGATTAGATACATATTTCCTCTTGACGTTATATCGGGCTCTTCGTCCCACTTGATGTATTGCCCGAGCTGATAATTTTTATTCACTGGTTATTGATGATTCATTGCCTGTACCCTCGAAGACATTTTCTACGAGGAATTTCCAGTTGAGGATCGGATGGACCGATTTACAAGACTGAATCGTTACGTATGTATTTATCCTTTCGTAAACCTATTTTAATGATAAACACACACTTGGAAATGTTACTTTTTGATAAAATGTTTTTTTTTATAATTGAAGCCAAATTCACAGGTGTGCGTGACTATGGTTTCGTCAGAGGTTAACAAAAATGTCTGTATTTTTAAATTGAATTAATACGTTCAAATTATATTATTATTATTATAAATCATTATCAAAAAATTTAATATGTATCGAATTTTCCGATATTTTCGCATTAATTTATCGTTCAAATAAATGTTTCACTCTTTTTTTATTCATTTTTCAAAAAACTAGTATTGTTATTCTATCACGAACTATCAGATCTCAATTTTTCAAAAATGTTTACAATTATTGAATATCCATATTCAAACATTTTAACTCGTTTATCGAAATATCACTATTATTATTCCTGCATTAATGTTATCTTTATTGTATCGAGCAAAATTACTTTTTTCAATTTTCAAGAACTTTCACGATATTTTAATATCGATCCAGTAATGTCTCCAGGGCAACATTCTAACCTGGAAAATGTGAAATAAAAAAAATTGCATAAAAGCAATCTTTCATTTAACGATGAATCGTGAGAAGCTTTTTATATCTTCTCGACTATAAAACATGGTCCTATTGGGTACTTTGCAGAAAGCATTCGATCGATTGCCTACGAAATCGTCGAACATCAATTGCTGAGCAGGGGCTCAGGTCACCGTACTAAAACATGGCTATTAATATATGAGAAACAGCAAAAAACAGTGAAATTTCTGATGACCCTAAATACGAGAAAGGGCAAGCTCTTAATAGATGACGATACGCGGAGTGATCGTCGTTACGATAATTATTCATCAATTCTTGGTAGAAAAATTTAAATGCCACACATATCCGCGCGCAGCTTGATTTGTTATTCGCGAGTGAATGTGTCTGGTGAGGTTCTCATAAAATTCGATGAACGCCTCTAGCTCTTAACCCACGCAAGTATATGGACGATACACGAGTTTATAAGTGTCCACGTGCACACATCTATACAGGGTGACCAGAAGAGTAACGTTAAGTATGGCTTAAAATTAATTTTAGTTTTTATTTAAAACGAAACATTATTTATTTTTCCATTTCGTGAACTTTTTTCGTAAAGTTTTGTTACAAGTATTTTGTTTATGGAGTACACTGTTAAGTAATCGATAAATAATCCCATAACCTTTGAAGTCTATGCATTAGACTTTAATTAAAAGCTTGACTATTTTTTAAATTAAAAGAATAAAAAAGTTTACACCTTTGCAAAGAAAGGAAAATTAATTCTTTTGATTAGCCGAAATTTGGTGGTTTTGGTTTCACTGTCTCGAATTTTTTGGTTTTTGGTTTTAGTGATTCACTTTTTGTGGTTTGGGTTTTGATGGCTGAAATTTATTGATGTTTCATTTGGTTTCAACAGTTCGAATTTTTTAGCTTCTCGATTTTTGTTTAAAAGCTCGGTTATTTTGATTTTGGTCGATTCGTACTTGGAAAATACTCCGAATATTTTTGTATTTGTCATTTTGAAGATTTTTTTATTTGAAATTTCGCAAAAGAAAGTCGATAATAACAACAATGGAAAAGAGGAAAAATTAACAACAAGAATCATTGTTTGCAGTTTGAAAGGTTTCAAACAGCTGGTGAAAATATCCACCAAGAAACGTGTTCACCCCAAAAAGGAAAAACAAATAAAATTCTACGTTCGAAGATCGAAAAGAAAGAAAAAAAAAGGAAAAAAAAATTCATCTCGAAAACCGAGATTGTAGAGCGCACGTGTGAGTAATACGTAATGATAACAAGTCGTCTAGATTTTCCGTCACTTTTTCAGGCCACCCTATAAGTACCTATATAAACGTACACATATAGGTAAAAAATATAGGTACGATGGTGAGGCTAGCGTGTGACTTCGGCCACACTAGTGAGGTCGCCGATTCCTATAGATTTCGCGAAAAATTTTCGAGCGACCCTCATTTTTAATTCCGTTCACGCGAGGACGGGGTTACCGGTGAGAGAGGGTATGGAGGGGGGATTTAAAGTGACCAAAGTCTCGGAAGAGACGCGTGTATGTTTCGAGGGCATATATAACGTCGATCAGATAGAAGTCGAAGTTTTTTTTTTTTTTTTTTAGGTTCTCGAATTGGCATACTTTTTCCATTATACCAGGGACATAACAATAAACTTTCACTCAATTCTCACCCTCTTTTTCAACCTTTTTTTTTCCAGATTTTTGGCGATCGAAAACGGCCATTTTTATTTTTCGTTTATTTCTCTTGTTTTTTTTTTGTTTTGTTCGCGTCGTTTCGTGACGGCTGGCCGTAACGACCAGAAGGGAATATTTTGAGGAATACTTTTGCTTCCCCCCTCGATACCTAGATGGCGCTGGAAAACTCGAATTTGTATATTTATGCAGTAAACGCGAGGGGCAAAGTCGAAGGTCTCTGTGCATTCACATTGCATTCCGTATTCCCCGAATCGCACGTAAAATTTTACTCTCCCTCATCCCTCTCGATTTCCTCTCGCTCTTTCTTTCGGCATAGGGTTCTGAGGCGAGACTTGAACGTCGAAACGACGAACACGAGACGACACAACACAGCCAACGTGCAAATAGCTCCGTCGAGTTTCTAATTACGTTTGAGCAAGTTAAATACTTACCAATTAGTTTCCGGCGGGCCTGGAATGTTGTACGTGAAGCACGTGCTTGTCTTACCCCTAGAATTGCTGAATGTAAAGCCCAAACGGCTCCTTCATGCGTGTGATAATACATTCTTGCCATAGGCGAGAACGGGCTCAGAATATTTACGTTATTAATGTACAAACGCGAATTTCGGAGCGACGAGATAACACGAGATTTACTCGTAAAGGCACCGATCCAATACCATGTACCTCTAATTGGGAAAATTGTGTTTGATTCTTTTAGAGGTTAGGATATTGTAAAGAGAAAACAGAATTTAGCCTAAAGTGGGAAGATCATGGATTTAGCAAGGGTAGATCGTATTGTATACGTTTAATTTGAATAAAGCTAATTAAAAATAAATCGACTCGTAGAAATATTAATTTTCCACTTTTCGTAATAATTGAAGGCAAATTCGATAATGTTCGATGTGCTTGACTGAAGTTTTGTCAGTGACTGCACAAGTGTTCCAACCGTCCAAAAAAACAATTCGCAATTTTTATAATTAATTAATACTATTGATTAATTATATAATTAGAATACTATTATAATTAATTGTAGGATTATAATGATATAATTAATCAATATACTCAATTAATACTTTTGATCATATTATAACGATTATTAACTAAATGTGTATTGAGTTCTCCAATAATCGTTAATTAATTAACGGTTAAAAATAAAAATATCCCTACTGCTACTTTATCGAAAACTTTTCATTTTCGATTTTCAAAATATCACTATTTCTTCATAAACATTTACAGAAAAAATATTCGTCACCCCTAAAATTACACAATTGTTGCAAAGATTTAACAAAAGTGTATATGTGCTATTCAACCCCATATGCAGACACGTACACTTTTGAAGGTACTTGCAACGATAAATCTCCACAAAAAGGTAGAAATTTTACTGTTCCAGTTAGCCTCGTATAAACACGACTAGACTTTGGTATACGAGAAGAACCGCGTAGCTTGGCACGTGGTAGTGAGTAACGTATATGGACGGGTGTAACAAGAAGTAATGGTCGTACGGTATATACGTAGAAGAGTTTCTGTGCAAGCGTCTCGCCTCTCGCGGAAAATCCTTGTGCCCGTTGACAATGAAATACTGACCAGTGGCCAGCGGCTATATGCACCAATTACGATTTCTGCTGGAATAACTGCGCGGCTCTTCGGCTCTTTCCACTAACTTACCCTCTTTTTGCCCTGTTACGACTACAGGGGCTAGCGATTAAATAAAACAACAAAAAAAACAAAAGAAAACAATTTCCATCGCCGAGGCAAATTCAAAGTGCACTTCAAAATTGGCGAAAACCATTTATCAGGTTTGTTCCACCTGTCGGTCATTTTGTTTTACTTTTATGAGCTTTCGGGTCCGGGCTAAATCCGCGTTTCCGGTAGGAAGTATTTAGTTTCACAAAAAACATTATTTTTCGTTGAAAACTGGTGCTGAGAAATCTTTATCAATTAGAGAATTGTTATTGCAAAAGGGGTGGACAAAACTTGGTTGTAATTCCGGAAATCGTTGATTTTTCCACCTGGGCGATTCGCGTTTGAACCGGCTGATAACGAGGCGAGATTAGCGGGAGTTATATCGATTTTTGACGGGCGTCATGAAAGTACGCGCCTCGTTACGAGAACCCGTTGCATAATACAGGACTCCGAGCCACACAGGCGTTTCTCTCGTATAATCGTAATCATCGACGTGCACCGAGAGAATTCCGATAATTGGATGTACTTAACGAGCAATAATTCCAAACCAAACGCAACGCCAATCTCGAATACCTTCGCCATCCCTCTAGAGTACACCTCCAACCCCACCCCGTCCCTAGCACGATATTAAGGAAGTCTCGTTTGAAGAGCACCTTCGCCAGTTGCGTAAATATTGCAATAGTCGTTTCCGGCAGACTGTTTCAAAAAGTGCAAGTCACGAGGGAAAAAACAATGGAGAACGAAAGTGGGCCACCGCGGGGGTGGAAAGAAAAACATAGGAGGGGGAAATACGTGAACTGGAGTGAGAGCCGAGTAGATGAGAATCGGAGGAGAAAGAGAACGAACGGGAGAGCGAAAGAAACAGGTAGAAGATAGAAAGAGAGCCAGAGAGAGAAACCTGGCGAAAGAGGGGGGCTGAAAGACTTTAAACTCCGTACGCCTCTAGAGACACGTATAGTCATCTCGTATTCAGGTGAGATGAGGAGCGAGACGAAGAGTCTCGCTGTGTCTTTTCCTCGACGATGCGAATTATATTTCCCTGAAGAACCGCTCTCGTTTCGTCGACTACAGGCTATTCTACATGAGTTGAGCACTAGGAAAGTATCCGGTAAGAGGGTGTACGGTGAAACTCAAAAACTACTCGAGACGAAGCTTTAAAAAAACGGATACAGTCTTTATATGATACAACCTTTCATGCTTTTTTATTATTAGGTGTTCCAATAGTTTCCACTATGAATAATCGCCGAAGCATAGTTTCCACTTATTTCGTGGCACAGTCAAAAACACAGTCTGAGCCATCTAGATCTATTTAAGGATTGGACATCGCTGGACTAGCTATCATTGATGCCAAAAAGTGCTCGAAAAGAAAAAAAAGAAGATTTGACGAAAAAAATTAAATCCCAATTGGGATCCAAATGTGTCTTTAGCCTGAATCTTTTTTCGACGTTCTTCGAACAATAGCTTGGACGACAATCCACGCTTTCTATGCAAAGCATCTCGGTGGAAGGATCCCGCTACCTGCTCTCGGTCAAATCTACCCTACAACGGTTTTCAGAGAAAAATGTAGCCGTACACGATTTTGTCGAATAGACTGTAAGACGTGAGTCAAAGCAAATAGACAACGGGTCAGGCTATAAAAATATATTGCGCAGTCTTTGTTTCGGTTACCTAGACTTTGGTTCTCGAATTTAGAAGAAACCGTTCCTCTATCTTCAAATTCATTCTTGTTAATGTGGAATACCTCGTGTAATACAAATATATAGCCTGTAAGGCTCGCAAACTCGACACGAGACGTGCTGACTGCGCAATACCGGGGGCTCCAAGTTACTGCCCGCCTAACCCTCGCCCGAAATAAAGAGTGCGCGCACGTAGGTGTATAAAAGTATAAAAGTTTATGCCACGGTGATTTTTCTCAACACTTCACGAATTAATCGACGTATTATATTATCGGGAGACGTTTTAAGAGCCTACGTTCGCACAAAATCGGTTTATTGTCGGCAACTCGTATGAGTTTTAATAATGTGACGTTAAAGCTTAACGAAACCTTTTTTTTCTCCACTTTTCCATTCCCAGACTTATCTAAGTTTCATTTAAAATTCGACTTTGTAGATTTTGTCGATTTTTATTTTGTCCAATGTATTGAGAATTAGTTTTTTTTATGTCTATGAATTTCAATATTAATTACGTTTCCACAATTAGTAATATCTCTGATTTGAAAACAACTGTCCGATAAAAATAGTTTAATTTTTCATTTGACACACATATATATATATATATATTTATAGTGACCATTGTTCCTCATATTTTTTCCTGGCTTGACGCCATTTTAACAAATTACTAATTCTCTTCACTATGCTCATGTCTGTACGATTTGATACCATTTTAATAACGATCAACCTCAAACCCCATCTTTAACGGATGCTTCCCTGAAGTCGTACAAAATCGTGGTCTATAATCGTAAAAAAAAAAAGAGAAAGAAACACTGCGTCAAGATCTGACGAAACAGAGGAAAAACCGGAAGAGCGAGTGAATCTTTACAAACCAGTCGATCTCCAAGGAACAGGAAAGAGAAAACTGGAAAGAGAAAAAGGCGGGCCTGAAATGGAAATAGAAACGTTGCAACAGAGGTGCACTTGTGCGTGGTGTCCGATAAGAGAAAATCAGGTCAGCGAGAAGTACAAAGGGATCGTCAAATTGTCGGATCGCAAACGAACGAGTACTGAAAAAAAAGTCTTTTCTTTTTTCTTTTTTTTTCGAAAAGCGTTTTTTTTCGATAAAACGTTGAGGAAAAAGGGAGGATATAGGAGGAACGTGGTGCTTCACTCGCAGAGACACACGTCACGTTTTTTCATTTAAATCCCGACGCGAAGGAGAGTACGAAAAAAAAAAAACGAAGAGTCGGGAGCATTCTTTATGATTCACTTTTGCACGAGAGCACCGAGAGAATGGGACACTCAGCGAAAGGCTAAATATGCAGAGTTTACACGAAGGCGAAAAAAGTTCTCGTCCGAACCAAGTCAAAGAGAGCTTCGCATGGTTTCTGCATTAAACAAAACGACAAGTGACGAGTGAAATATAGTAGGGGCGAGACGCAGGAGGTGGTACGAGGAGAACGGGAGTCCGTCACAGTAGTCGGCGAGACTCGTCGTTTCAAAGAGGGGACCGACACTTGTGAACGTGAGGATGTTCCAAAGACAACCGCTCGCTTGTCATTCCGAGCCAAAAAAAAAAAAAAAAAACATAAAGAGAAGAGAACAAACGAGCCAACGTTTTTTTATATATATTTTTCCTCTCCAAAACAAACAACTTTTTTGCACGGGAAAAAAATATTCGTATGCGTTTGAAGGGGAAAACGAGTTCCCGAATTGTACCGTCAAACCAAAATGTTCTAAATTGGATTTTTTTTCGACTAAAAAATGTTTCGTATTTAGCTCAATAATCGAAGGCACTTTTTTTTAAACTAATTTTATGTTGTAGAATTATTGAATAATTGTAAAATCATTATAAAACTGTCCGACAAAAATGTGCACGCCGAAATCAAGGACTTGTCGCCGTCGACGGGTCGCTACCGACAAGGTCGTTGGACCACAACTGACGTCTTCCGTACAAAGCATCTTCGTGGAAGGATCCCGCTAACTACTCGCGTTCGAATCTAGCTTCTACCGGTTTTTAGAAGAACAAATTTGCCGTACACGCTTTTGTCAAACAGAGTAAAAAAGTGTTGGTCCATCTACCTACATTAATAATTTTATGAAAAAAAGTTCGCAGATCATTTCAACAGTTTTCTCGTATCGAAGTCATAAAAAATATGCAAATTTCTTTCGGTGTTTTCCAGTTGATTGATCTCATTTTTTCTGTGAAAATGGACTGTGATATATATAGATAAATTGCTTATGAGGGAAAAAAAAACCAAAGGGCTGAACTTAGGTTGCCTTAAGCTAATACGCCGAAATAAATGGACGTTGCGCGCGTTCACCCGTGTCTCGAACTCTGTACATATTCCTCGTTTTACAATCGCGTCTAGCTATCTAAGTACATAGGTCACCCTAGGTAAATGCTTTCTTCCCTCGCTGGCCTTATATGTATATATATACATAGGCACGTTTCCTGCTCTCACCCTTGGCAAATAATCGTCTTACCGCAAACTTAATCCATTGGTGGGTTTTCAACTGGGGAAGATTTCGTAACGTAAGCACGAATGCTCAGTTGCATTATTTAAAGCGCACGACCGAGAGGAAAAGCTTCGTGTACAGATACAGGGCGACCCAAAAAGTGACCCCTGAAAGGAAACTCTAGATCGCCAACAATGCTCATCTGAAATACCCTCATTTTACGATTATTTATAGTTTTTGAAAAAAATCATGGATTTTGAAGTTTTTTTCATTTCCCTATAACGAAGATTTTTATTTTTTTTTCAATTTAAAAAAGTAATTAAGAATCATTCAGATTCGTATAACTTTTTATGGTTTCTTTGAATTCTTATTAATTGATTAATCCTTTCAAATACAATCTTTAAAAGTATTAATTAATTAATAAGAATTATTTTCTAGAGAATCCTCTCTAGTATGAAGTGCAACTTTCTGGACATCCTGTATATTTATACACACACGCATATGTATATACACGTATAATGCATTTACGAAACTTCAAAGGGAGACCCAAGTCTGAAAAGCTTTTATATATGTTACACATTCGCCCCTCTGTTGCTGTGAATTTCATTTGTCCAGCTGAACGTGACGAACCACACGACATTCGTATATATACATTAACATAAAAGGGTTTATATATAATGCAACACTGCGCAAATGAAAGCACGGACCATGTCGTTTACTTCGCATTGGATGGTACATTGCATTATTTCCAATATGAAAAGATATGATTATTCACATTTTTCTTTTTAATACATATTTAATTGCAGCGATACTACATTTCCGAATATTTTTCATTTTTCACTGTAAAATAATATAAATAAACGAGTTATGTACGAAGAAACTCATTTTTGTAAACTACTAATTTGTTTTTAATTAAAAAATGGCTTACGATTGTTTCTTTTGTAAGATAATTGGTTTTAAGCTTAAAAAGGTAATTTTATTTAATTATTCTGTAATTATAATAGTAACTTTTTTTATATACGTATTATTTTTTAATATAATTCTATCGTAATAGTAATTATAATATATATATGATAATATTTCATAATTTTTTATATGTATATGACAGTATTAAAAAAATGGTCTCGAAATAATATTTCGTTAAAGAAATGTTGTTTTTTTATTGTCTTTGTTGACACGGCATTCAGTGATACATATGAAGGTAAAAAACGGGGACACTTTGATGGTCGGTTCTGTGACGTAAATTCGTGAAAATATGCAACCAGTCGTGAAATATGTAAATGTATTTTTTTCCCACGAGACGTAGAAACTCGTTCCCGGAGGCGATCGACATCGCGTTGCCATTACAGGGCAGTCACAGTTACACAGGAGTACAGAAAGTACTCCGGGTAGTCTCCGTTTTCAAGATAGAAATCGTAGTGGATGTACGTGCTCGAGTAGATAGCCCTCAGGCCACATACACATATACACGCAAATTGTGTCTATACACATGGGCTATTTCAGCCGAAGCAAAAACTATTTTAGAAAAAAATCCAAAGCCTCTTCAAAACCCGTCAGAAATTTCAATTCGCTAACAAAAAAAATATATAAATTTCAATATTTGAAAAATATATATATATTTCGAAAAAATTTCAAAACGTTACCATTTTTTACTGGAGTGCTTCATTATTATTCGTATTTCAATAATTCAAGTCAATTCAAATTGACCCATGAACGAATGTATTTGAAATGTTAACGTTTTTTATGTTACTATTATTAATTTTTTATTCAGTAGTTAAAAAAATGACAAAGCTTTCATAAAATACTTTCAAGTTTATAAATATTATGTATTCAATGTTATAAATGTTTTTAAAGATGTGTTAAATATTAGAGAAAATAAAGTAAGAAATTACGTTACAAATGGCCTTTCAACGTAGTCATGTTTTTTTCATACACAGTCACACTTTGGTTAAATTAATAGGGGGTTTCTTTCAAATTACGAAGATAAAATTTAGGACGATGGAAAAAATGGAAAACTGCTCGAGTTTCGATGAATTCTATCGAAAGTCAGTGGATCGTTGATCCACATAAATTATTGTAAAAAAACCTAAAAAACGATATTTTTTATCTTGTACTTTAATGCTATACAAAGGAAATGTTAATTTCAATTTCTTTATTTATTAATTATTTTTGTCGTCCAAAATGATATCCTGAAAATTTTGGGCTATCGATTTCCAGTAAAGGATCCAATTTTTTTATTTGAGTTAATTAATGTAATAATATTGTTAAGGATTTAATTCTACGTTGTAGAATATGCCAAAAGGGAGTGTTAAATTTCCGTTGCGTTTCGCCGACGAAAGTTTCGCTATCAAGTACTGCAGTAACAATCGACCCCGATAAACCTCATTCCTGCACGCGAATTTTTTTACTGTTACTTTTTTTTCACGGAACGTACGAGGATTGTTATAATAGCGTGTGTTTGCGTTTGAAACGCGCGCATGACTTTTCTGATGTTAGCCACTGTACTTCGTACAGTTAATGATAAGGCGAGATAAGAGGGTATGCACGAGGGTTTGTCCACTTTGCGGATACGATTATGGCACGTACGACGTGAAAAATTTGAGAGACAACGCACGGCTGTAGTCAAGGATGCCGTGACGATCCCGGAAAAACCGGAAATAAAAGTAAAAGCATCGAGAATGATGATATAGGTCAACGAAAATGTCAATCCGAAAAACAATAAAGGATTGGTTGACATTGTTTAATATCGATATCTGATGATAATGATTTTGATAACTTTTGAAATATTCATTAATTTCTTGGATATTTATGTTGGAATTTTACTATTGAAATTATAAATATTAATCAATGTAAATGATTTTTTAATTTATTAAGAATTCGTTATTATAATTATTAATATTAAACCACATTATTATTTTGATCGTTTGAAATTATTTACTTTTATATCGAATAATAGATTGTTTATTGCTATTTAAAATTGAAAATGCACGCCTTGTACTAATTTTTTCGATTACCTAGGATCATTATTACTCTATATCATTTTTAATTACTTTTATTAAATTTGTATTGCTTTACATTTTTATTATTGTTGATTTTGATTATTATTTAAGATTATTTTAATTTGAATTTATTTATATTTCTACAATCGATTATTGAGAATGATTTAAAATTAAAAAGACACGTGGTAGGAAAAATGCAGAGTTTAAGAATGACATAATATAAATGCTTTCCAAGCCTACAATTTTGAAAAGGTAAATTTTATAGAGCTGTGTAATCGAAGCGTGATGGCAATATCGATCGTATATAAATTCAATTTATACGGCTGGGAAACGGAGCGAGTATTTTCTTTACGAAATTACCTCACGATCGACTCTTTGCGATCCCGAGGAAAATTAAGATAACATTGGAGAAGAGGATGATCAGTCTCGCGGAAAAAAAATCGATTTCGATTTGTAGTTCCAATAGAAATGGAAAATACAAAAATAACATCTGCAAAAAATCGAATTTAAAATTATGGGGGGGGGGGGTTCAAACAATTTACAATCCAAACAAAACCAAACCCAAACAAAAGTAAGCCCAACCCCAAAAAACAAATTCGAAACAAGATCAAACCCAAGCAAACCCAAACACTACAGGGTATTATATAAATTTATATATTTCGACCAAAATCTCATTCTCACGAATTCGATAACTCTTCCAACTATAAATTCCAGAAATTCTTCAACAGGTCGTAAGACGATGGAGGCCCAAACCGAAAAATTCTCACCAAAATACCAACAAATATCGCCAATTTCTAAAAAAAAAAGAAGAAAACCAAGAACATGAAGAACAGTGAAAAACTTATCTCCCCTCCAATTCAACTAAAATCAAACCCAAGCAAACCCAAAAAAATACAGGGTACCATATAAATTGATATATTTCGACCAAAATCTGATTCTCACAAATTCGATAAATCTTCCATCTATAAATTCCAGAAATTCTTCAACAGGTCGTAAGACGATAGAGACCCAGACCAAAGAATTCTCACCAAAATACCAACAAATAACACCAATTTCTCTCTCTCTCAAAAAAAAAAAGAAAAAAAACCAAGAAAATGAAGAAAAGTGAAAAACTTATCTCCCTTATCTATCGAGCATGTCTGGCAAACTGTTAATATCTCAGAAAAAGTTTACGATTAAAAAAGACCGTGGAAGTTAAAGGGGATGAAAAAAAAAAAACGAGAGATCGAGAGAGAAAAGTATAAATCAAGTAAAACCACAAGCCCGCAGGCCGTCGAGGCAATTAAAGCTCGACGTTATCCACGATCCCCGCCCTTTGCTATCCGATGCCAATAACAACGTTCTTTCGATTCTTTTCCGGTAGTTCCCGCTTGCATCGAGATGGTATATTGCCAAGACGTCGAGCACGAAAACCTCGCTTGTAGACTTGTACACGGGGGTTAACCTCAAAAAGGGCGGAATAACGATCCCTTCGAAAGCTCTAACTTTTTAAATCGCGCCCTTTTCCAACCGATATCAAACGGTCTTTCCCGCTTATGGATCGCAAACGTTCTATCTATAACGAAAAAGAAAAGTTGACGAGGAGGGGGGGGGGTTTGGCAGGCTATACTGTTTTCCACTGTCGAAGTTAAGCGGCCAGGATGAAAACCCTCGTCGCAACGCTCTTTCATTCTCGTTGTTCCAAGGGATCGACATCGTCGACCGCTATAACGACAGGAGTGGACAAGGCACGTAACAGGCATACAATGACGAAAGCAATCTCAACTGGCTCATCTCCGCGATGCTCTGCTGGCAAAAATGCATCCGGAAGGTAAAGTTGGCAGGAAACAATGTTACGTTCACTGCGTTTTTTTTTTTGAATTTTTTTCATCGTTATCATTGGCTCGATAACGCGAAAAATTTAATTGTAAAAAAAGAATTTTGCAGAGGCAAGCTAACATGTAAAGTTTTGAAGGGTAATGGTAGACTTTTTTATTTAGTAGATCATTTTATCAGATTTTGTACGTTGAATAAAAATTTACTTTATTTATTTTAAATTTAATAAATAAATTTGAAGTTTATTGAGTAAATGGATTTCTAGGAAATGATCCACTAAATGAGAAAATCTAGCTATCTTGTACTAAAGTTCATGCACTAAATTTTTATTCAGTGTACTAAGTAATTAGATTTTTTTTTAGTAAAATTTGTTATTTGGTGTGAGGAGTTATTATTAACTGAATTGTATATACTAAATGTTTACCAAATTTAATTTTTTAGTTTACCAAAAAAATAAATCGTTTATGTACCAGATCATTTTATTTACTTTGATACAATATTATTAACTAAATTACATTTCATTTAATATGGTAAATTATTATAAGAGAGAAAAGAATTTGTTAACCCAGTCATATATGCCTATAAATAAAATCTTGGGTCTCCAAACTCTAAATGTTTAATAATTGCACTCAATTAAGTTAAACAAACAAATGAACAGCACGAAAACCAAATATCCATTCGCCATCGATGCAAATTGCATTACCAATATAAGTACCGTTCGACAATTCCTTCGATATCTTACCAATCAAGAAAAAAAAACGAAAAAAAAACAAACAACAAGACGAAGTTTACTCATTTCAGATTCACGCTGAACTCTCCACGAACAAGCGTAATGGTGTTTTTCGGGGCGAGGCACCGGTATGCGAAAATGTTTCGCGAGATACGACGCGGTAATTAGCATTGCAAACGTTCTGAGGTCGATACGCCTCGTTGCGGATCCCATTGAAAAGCACGCAGGAAGAACGAGCGAACGAGCAATCAACAAAAAGACTATACGATCTGTTATTCAGTGGACTTATTCGAAGGTGCGCCATAAACGAACCTCGCCACGGTTGTGCATAGCTGCATACTATAAATTATAAATACGCGTTCCACCGATAAACCTATTGACAGCTGTCAACCCTGAGGAAGCAATCGATATGGTTTTCCCATTGAAATATCTCTACTTACGCCCTTTTGAAAATTAGACTTCAACGAACATGAAATATACAATTTGTACATATATACATATATATAAATATTGATACGCAACGAAAATTCATATTGAAAAAGGCGTTGGGTGACCGGTTCGATCCAATAGCAAATACGTCCTTTTAATTGTCAGCATCCGATATAATCACTGTTGACCACGATTATTCGCAGCGAAACAAGCCGTGATCACCTGCCACCGCACATTTACCTCCGGGCATCTCAATTTCTCGTAATCAATGCATCTTGTTCGCACCCTCGTCCTCCTCCCCCGCAACCGACGATTTTACGGCATCAACATTCCCCTTCGAATTGCCCGGATTACGAAGAAAACTTTGGAACGAAGCATCGAAAATCCACACTACGATCGATGTGAAATTTTCCTCAGAATTTCGTTTTGATATTCTGAGAGAAATTTAGAAGACACATTTTAGTGATTTCGGATAGATTTCGAGATATCGAATTTTGAGTGTTTAATTGGCTGGGTTTCTATTGTGATAAATGAATCTAAATGGACCTGAATAAAGTCGACTGGAATTGAACGGACCCAAACAGACCCAAATAAATAACTCTGATGCAATGTATAGATATAGTCGCATGCGATCAAACATCAAAATCTAAAATCGATATCTTGAAAACTATAGCTGGTTGCAAATAATCCTTTTAGGGGTTCTCTTGGAATATCGAAAGGAAAGTCTGTGCGAAATTTCAGCTCGATCGGTACGGGGGGTTTTTTGGAAGCTTACTGAAAAATCTTAAAAATTTAATATTTCGAAAATTATTGCTCATCGCAAAAAATCCTTTTAGAGGTTATCTCGAAGTATCAAAAGGAAGGCCTGGACAAAATTTCGGCTCAATCGGTACGGGGGTTTTTTCGGAAGCTTACTAAAAAATCTTAAAAATTCAATATTTTGAAATCTATTGCTAATCGCCAAAAATCCTTTTAGAGGTTATTTCGAAGTATCAAAAGGAAGGCCTGGACAACATTTCGGCTCGATCGGTACCGGGGTTTTTTCGGAAGCTTACTAAAAAATCTTTATAATTTAATATTTCGAAAACTGTTGCTAATCGCCAAAAATCCTTTTAGAGGTTATCTCAAGGTATGAAAAGGAAGGTCTGGACAAAATTTCGGCAACATCAGGGAGGGGAGGGTTTCGGAATCCTACTCGAACTTCGCTTGAACAGATCGTTAAATTGTAAGAAAAGAAAACGTTACTGATGACCCATCGATACTATTGATAATTTTCGTAAAGGGTTGGAAAGGAATCAGAGAGATCGTTCCACGAATATCCATCGGGTTCTTTTGAGGAAAGTAGAGCAAAGAAAATTGGAGAACACCGCGATCATCCGCGACGGAGACTTCCCTCTCGCCACTGTGATAATAACCAACTGCAACGACTTTGTTCTCGATACTATCTCCCTCTCTCGCGGTCTTTGACGCCTCGTGATTACCGCTCGTGGAACGATTGAACCCGACTTGCCGGTTCATTAATTTTCGTAGTGCCAACCGCGACGGAAAAATTGTGTTCGCGTACGGTACCGACCGAGTTGGTGCGAATTTGGACCACCGCCTCGGTCTCGGTCCGTGCGCAGTCTAGCTCGAATGAAGTGACCGCAAGCTGAATAAAATAACGGTCGGTGCGGTCAATAGATTCCATAAATTTCTGGCTTCGATGATTTTCAGTCGTTTGGGGTTGGGATCTGTCAGGGGTATTGTGCAACTGTGCATTTTGGATTTAGGTTTTCATGGCTTCGCGATAAAAAAATCCAGAAGTGAACCGTTTCCCTTTATTCGTGGTTTATCGATGATTTGATTCGAATTTGTACGATTTTCTATGTATTTATAGGTTGACGTTGAAAATTGTTATTATTTATTGAGAAGATAGAATGGGTGACACTTTGACAACATTTTTATCCTTTGAAGCTACTCAAATCGAAGAAAAAACACGGTGAAGTGAAAAAATCGCAGATGTAAGGTAATCTTGCGATTTCAGTGATAGAGCTGTCAGTTAAATCTCGATCGTGTTTTTTTTCGATCCTATACTTTTTAAATCGATATAATCACTATACGAAAGTTATAAATTGATCCTATTTCTCATTTTTCATATCAAATTATAGTACTACGAGTATTCCCATCCACCTCGACTTCCATGAATCTTTGAACGACGTCTTTGGTAGGTTGAACGAAACGGCGTTCACCCAACGATTAGATTTTCTTTCCGACGTGATCCTGATAGTTTTTGATAATCCCTGGGGCGGTATATCCATCGTATAATCCAAACGAATAGACGTTAGTTTCGTTAACACGTAACGTGGCATAAGAGGCAGGATAAGTCTCCGTCTCGTCGTGATTTTAGCACGGTATTATTTATGCCTGAATCCATGACGAATAATAAAAACAAATAATGCGAAGGATGAGAGAAGAATAAAGATGAAAAGGCTGTGTAACGGTTCCGAGTTGTCGGACGATAAAATAAAAGTACGAAGGAGATGGAAGGAATCGTTCGTTTTTCCATCTCCTTCTCTCCCACAAGTCTCGTAAATAGTCGGCTCATCGTGACGAACGATCGGTTTATACCGGGCATAATATCCCTGTACTCTCGCCGATCCATTGCGATCTTCGTTGCGCGTGTGATCCTGCGCGCTTCTCGATTTCTGCTTTCTATACTCTCCCCCCACTCCGAGCACCATTCCACGTTACATATGTACCCGTATGTACTGGTGTACATACATGGAGGATACAAATAGCGAGTGAACTTCGAAGTTGGTCTCAGGACGGTATTAAAGCGTTATTAATGGTTCGTGGATTAATTAGGACATGAATCCTCACAGCTGCGCGGTGGCCATGTTACGCGGTAGGTTGGGCCCTCCGTACGATTCCTATATTCAACTCTTGTTACGTCTCTCCGTTTGGTACGGATGCACGAGTTAACGAAAAAGTCAAATAAATAATCAGAGACCTTCACGCCTGGATTGGCTCCTTCTGACGATTTTCTTTCAATCCCTGCATCGAGGATTTATCGTGACGCCTCATTTTTTTTTCCTCGTCTCGTTCGTTTGCAAGCGCAAGCTGGATATACTGGATGGTACTCACTCACCTGGAAATCAGGGGTTATTCAAACATCGAAAATATCACCCAGCTTTGAATACTTCGTACGGAAATTGAATTACAGCTTTGGTTAGGCTTTCACGGTATTTTTCTGGCTTTATTAGGGCCCTTATTGGATATCCTGATGGAGAAACTCAGTCGCTGGTTACAGTTTGCTACTGAGGTCCGTTTGAGGCAAAATGAGGGTCTTCAAGGTTACCTGAAAGACACCTCGTGGTATCGATCTAAAATATAGGAAATTTGTAATGCCCTCACTTTTTCAAATTTTGTTTTTAACTATTATCGAGCAATCACGTTTAGTAATTAACATACCATGAAGGGTCGAAGCTATTTATACTGATCGGTTCTTAAAATGCCTAAACCTGGTCCTCTTGTGGAAATCCCGATACAGTTTGCTACATAAGGGCCTTTTAGGACTTATTTGATGCTTTTTTTATCCAAGAAACCACCAACAAACCCTTCCAGGCCTTTATTTTTCTAAGGGATAGCCTGTCAATTTTCCGCACTGGTGACCTTTGACCAACAGATGGTTTAGTCTTGGCCTCGACACACGTTTGCTGGTGCGAAGTGCAGAGGACTTGCTCGTGATTGCAATCGTGATTGCAGGTATGGGGTTATTGAACTTCACTTCAATCAACGTGATTGGAGGTAGCGAGAAGAAAGTCGTGAATCTGATAAACGTGCTATACGTCAAGGAAATAGTCACGATGTTAATTAATCGCTGGTTGCCACATCGATGGTTACCTGGACCGATTCCTGCGGTCCGTTTGTCAATATTTCATCAATGTGATAGAAAACCACCAAGTGATAGAAAATCTGAGCCTTATTGTCCTCGTTCGTTCAATTACGAGTGTAATTGGTAGGTTTACATCAGGTGCCTTTTAGTCTTGAATTTCCGATACGTGAATGTGGGGTGAATGATTGCACCCCAACAACCCTAAAAGCATTACCTCACAGGAGAAGTGTCGATTCTGTTCGCGGATGCTGAAACATTCATGCGTGTCTTTCGACTGGAGCTGCAATTAGATTCGCATTGAAGTCTCGAGGGTATTGCGTCACGTGGGCTGCAAACAACCCATATATATAATTCTCGGTGGAATCACGTTTCCAGCAGTCACAACTCCTCCATCTACGCCCCGTGCAATCCCGATTAATTCGAAGCGAGGATGTAACCCGGAAGTAAGCACACCAGCGATACACAAACGGGGTGCTTACTTGCCATTCAGTACAGAGTCAGAAATGAGACCTCGCTCAGTCACCTTTAACAATTGTTTTAAGATGGTAAAGACTCATGTCCAATCTGTTACGTTTGGTAACGCATCTGAGCACAGATCAACGCCTACTGGTTGGAAAGAATGGGTTCGAAGTTTGATGAGAAGCAAAATCGTAATTTCCTATTTTTTCGATTATTTTTCTATGAAAATCGTTACGAAAGGAATTCTTGATCATTTTTTACACAAGTAGCTCATAAAAGGGCTACTTGGAGAAGTAAAATTGAATATTTCAAGTTTTTTATTCTTGTTCTACAAAAATCATTACGAAACGAACTCTTGATCATTTTTTCACACAAGTAGCTCAAAAAGGGCTGCTTGGAAAAGTAAAATTGAATTTTCCAAGTTTTTTATTCTTTTTCCACGAAAATCGTTACGAAAGGAATCCTTGATCATTTTTTCACACAAGTAGCTCATAAAAGGGCTACTTGGAAAAGTAAAATTGAATTTTTCAAGTTTTTGATTCTTTTTCCACGAAAATCGTTACGAAAGGAATCCTGGATAATTTTTTCACACAAGTAGCCCACAAAAGAGCTACTTGGAGAAGTAAAATCGAATTTTCCAAATAATCGATTCTTTTTTCACGAAAATCATTACGAAAGAAATCCTTAATATTTTTTTCCCAAATTTGAAAAGTGTCACCATATTTTTAAAAATTTCTTAACCACGTCACTTCTACTCTCCGTAAACACACGTCAAACACGCTCAATTTTAGCAACTCACTAACTGGTATGTCACTGACTGTGGTTTCGTTGCACAGTTTTAGGGCCAACAGTTAGAGGGTTGATTCGCATACAGGAAGTGGAAGTTAAGCACACTAAAAGGAGCATCACTTTGATGCCCACGAACGCAATTATCCAAAGAGAAATTACGTCTGCGAACACCTGAGTTAGTAAAGCTTGCCCATTTGAGTTGATACTGTAAATTTATACGTGTTACTCCCTAACAACTTTTCCTTTTATCTTTCACACTTCAAGGTATCCTGACTTTTCTCTTATTACAAAGTGAGAGCTCGTTTTATAATCTCTGGTAATCATCGGAAAATTTGTTCTTCGTTATAAGTGGAGAATAGAGTGACGATTTAATAATCCTGTTAATTATGGTCGTAAACGAGAAATATTAATTTTATTAATCTTAGTCATAAATAATTAGCCATACGAAAAAAACGTACACACTTAAAGTTATAACATTTTTATATCTAATGAATTTAAAATGTGTATCATTGGAAATTAATGATTTTTTGTCAATTCCTTATTTTCAATAATATCCAACATATTTGCATATCTGTTATTTACTACTGAATTAAAATATTAAAAAATGATTCCATAATTCTCATTTTCAAATCCCCCAATTTGCCAAAAAAATTGAACGTTGAAGGCTTCTTCGTTTCGAAGTAACTTTTTACAGAATTCTTTTACAAATTTTTTACCTTTTTACAAATTTTTATATGGTTTTAAAGATTTTTTTAGCAACGAACGATTATATCGTAACAAAATATATAGATTAAGTGAGGACGATCCCTGAACGTTATATATGGGGAATGACGTATATCCATGTATGCCTAGGACTAAGTATATACGAATACACATATAAGCCAGACAGGAAGCGTTCTCGTCTCGAAACTCGAGAAGCAACCCCCTTTCCCCTCAATCCCCTAGCTTTTCCGCTAACTTAATCTCGTCTTTGGTAATGAGTCAACCCCCGTTTTAATTAGAAATGGAGGAGACACCGGGCTCCGCGAACGTTAACCCTAGCTCGTTCCCCTTAACTATTTCCTCCTCGGCGCCATTCCTGATGGGTCTCACCATCTCCCCCCAGATTTTGGTAGGAAAATGCCCGATGGCAGCTTAATGATTACCGAAATCTTCCATTTTCGTTAAATTTTGAGATCCAAACCCGTTAAAAAAAAAGATGATTAATTACACAAAAACATTAATGATAAAAATCGATGAAAAATATGATATATACAGGACGTATCAAAATTCAGTATAAAATGATAGATCAAACCCAAACAATGCCAAACAAAAAAATTACGGTTTATAAAAAAATATCGCTTTTCTTTATCGCAGTGGATTTTTATGGACTTGAAGTTCGCATCGTTGCGAGGCAACGAAATTTCTATTCTCATGTTTTTATTTCCTTAAATCTATTATTTGGTGAAATATTTTTTTTTCATATTTGAATTCTATGTTATCACAATAAAGATTTGTATAATTATTAAGGTATTTTAATTACGATCATAGTGAAAAAGAAATAGAGAAATTAAAAAAAAATTATTTTCGTTGCGTCGCAACGTTGTGAACTTCAACCTCATGGATTTTTAACAAAACGTAATTTAGGGAACGAGCACGATTTTTCTCTGTCGATTTGTGGTTCCAACAAATCACGAAAATCATCGTTTCGTTCCAGATTTTTACAATTTACAAAACCGACCTTTTACAGTAATGAAATATGAACATAGTCAAAGCCAAAGCTTTCGAAAGCTTCCAAACGAATTACCTCGTTGTTTGTATAAAATCGCAATCGATCGTGTATACACAACAAAAAGTGTACCGAAATGAGCAGCACGAATTGATGAATTCACATGCAAGCAGTGTTCAATATGGCAGCGAATTCGCGTCACGTTGAGTTAGTTTGTCGTAACGAAAAAAAGAGAGGGAAAAAGAGAGAGAGAGGAAGGGAGATCAGAGCTGAACTCTCGGTGTGTGACAAGTCTGATGGAGCAGCTTCGTTATTCCAACGTAATTTGCTAATTGGCAGGAGAGGACACGTGATTCATTAAAAAAAAAAAAAAAAAAAAAAAAAAAACGATTTCACGTGGAACGAGTTTGGACAGAAATGGACATTTCTTTTTCCACCAGGTAATCCCCACTGAATGCATCGGAAAATACACGATTTATTTCCAAACACGTGGCACTGTCACGTGAAACCTTCGTAATTATTACGAGCACGTTTCACTCACATTTTTTCCTGCAAATCTTTCGTCCCAGAATTATTAAATTATACTTACATGCTGTACCGGAAGCTCTTCAGTAAACTGCCCAAACAATGAGTCATTATTCAGCAGACAAAAATATGGTACGAATATAATTAATTGAATTATTATCCAATTAAAAATCCAAAATATAATTTCAGCTAGTAATATTAATGCATTTTTTTTTCGATAAAGACTCATTATTTTTCGTAACATCTTTTTGGTGCTGTTCCATCAAATGACCTTAGGGTCTAAGTGGATTTCTGTCAGCACAGGAAAGTAGTCGTTACCTGCAAAAAACAAAAACGGAAGCCATTTTAGGAATATTCAGAATTTGATTTCTAGTCAAAATGAATAATTTCATTAGCAATAAACAAAGGGTCAGGGACTTGTCAGTGAATCGTTTAATCGCACATCGAAAATTGGTACAGTGAAAAAAACGGTATTACGATTTCCTGCGAATCGTATATTCAATGAACGCGCACACTTTCGTTGATAAAAGAAAACGACCGCGAAGCACTTAAGTAGAATTATACCATGGCTATTCGCACCTTTCCACTTTCGTTAATCAAAGAATTTTATGAAACCGCACCACCGTCCCATATGTCGAATACCAACTTCTGGGCCTTTTCTTTTCTTTCTCCTTTGCCTCATCTCCCCTTTGGCAATTCCCCTCTCGGTAGCTCGTAAAACCCTTACTGGTAGCAATACCCTAGCGATCTCGTGTTTCCACGGTTTCCTAATGAAAATACAATTCGCCCCAAAAACCCTGCCAAATTCCCTTCAATCGAGTTCTTTCCCACACAAACATTTTTACAACTTGACCTTTTTTGTAGGTTCGTTTTATTTCCAGGAACGATAAAGTTTTCGGAAAATTCGTGTTTGGTTGATTGAGTTCCTTCGCGATATGAAAACCTGCGTAAAACCACATGCTATGAGTTTCCTATTTCAAAATCATTTTTTTCAGATCTCTTTCCCTTTTTTTTATTCCTTTTTTGTTATTTTTCAAAACGCTTGAAAGGATTTTTGAAAATGGATGGTTCTGGAAATATAGCATTTTGAAATGCATTTATTTTATTGTAATTCTGATATCCACATATGCTAAAAAAATAGAATTAAAAAAAAATCAAATTATATATTTCCGAAGTTGAAAACCATCACGATTCCTCATAAAATTGGAAATGCGGATCAAAGCTGTATTTCCAAAATCGTCCTGAGCACCAATCCAAACAAACCCAAACAAAACGCAAACAAAACCAAACAAACCCAAACAAAATCTTCTTGAGTACCATTGGAGTTTCTAAAACGAATCGAAACGAATCGATCGAGTAGGAGCATCATTATGTCATCATAATCGTAACGAGGGTGCAATTCTCGTTTGATTTTCGTCGAGAACGAGGTATTGCGGTGTAGATATCGGAAATGGATGAACGACTGAACGACACATATCCGGGCAATAACGAGTCGGAAAATGACGCATGTATCCACACGTTGAAAGAAGCACATCGGATTGGTATTGGTCGGAACGGTGAGAAGGAGGTAAAATTAATGAAATATCTGGGCAATTGGATCGAACCGATGGAGCGTAACGGGTCGGTGGGCCTGGGAAAATAGGAATACGAGAATGAAGATTTGTTTCCGGAAATGAGTGTCTCTTGGGTTGTGTGAGGGCTCTATATTATCGTGTTAGTGAGAGAGTAGATGGTTAAAGTGAGTGAGAATGGAAAGAGAATGGGATGGAGGGTCTGTGGTGGTCGAGTTCCGATAACTCGATAATCGCCTCGCAAGCAATCCGCTCTTGGCGAAAAAAGCTTCGAAGAGGAAAAGAGGAAAAAAAAAGAAAAGTGGGGGAAGAGAGTTGAAGAGGTATGAATTCTCGCTTGCACTCTCACGGCCATTGTCTATTTATCACTCTGGAGCAGCGCAAGAGTTTGGTTTGTATGCAGGAGATGTATGTATAAAAAATTAAAAAAAAACGAGTGCGAAAGAGAAATGTGCATGTCCTTATGATCAGCCACTGGAGCATCCAAAGGTGCTGATTCGCGATAAATCCACATCCATTTTTTTGTCTTCTTCAACTACTCCAACTTTTCGAGTATAAGAAATTGAGAAGGAAGGTCGTGAGACTGAGAGGAAGTGCCGAGTGTGCGGGAGCTTCAACAATGCCTGCACTTGCTACGGATTTGCGATTATATGACGTAGAACACTTGGGGTCCAATGGAGGTTCGAGGCTGAAGCGAAAAGTGGCATGGACGAGAGTCTGGTAGGTCGATATATATTTATCGTGGATCCGGGCGGTCCTCTTCGATAAGAGGTCACGTGGCCAGTGTGGAAGACAATATTAATTGATATAAGTCTTCAAGTGAAAAAAGACAACGTAACAGATAATCCTTCAAGATGATAAGATTATTAATCGAACGCCGTTAGTATCTCGTAATCATAAATCTACTTCGAAATTACCAATGAAAAGTCCAAGCTTCGTTTCGTACCAGAATGAAAAAAGAGTAAAATGGTTAAATTGATACTGACGTTTGTGGAATGTTGCGAATGGAAATAAGGACAATTGGGTCTGATCCTGTGTCATCAGGTGAACGTCAGTTTCAAAGCAACCAAACTTTCTTCAATACCCGGAGTTCTCCGAAGCGTGGAAGGATCGTCGAGCTGGCTTGTTCGAAAGGTAATATTGTTTGTCTTGGCAAACGGGTAATACGCGACGTGGTCCCTGGTAGTCTGGCCGATACGGTATAATCCGAGCCCAAAGGGATGGCGCGTTTTGGCAGCAGCGTAAAAGGGGCCATTCGCCATGCAAACGTGGTAAATTTTCGAGATAGAAGTTACGGGCTGTTCCAAGTTCCACAATCAGCTTCGAAACGCTATCGTATCCAGAGTATAGACTTTACATTTGCCTACGTATAATGCTCTTGTGGGTAGAGATCACCGATCTTATTACGATTTCCTTGGTAAAGATACACAGGATCCTGGTGAGTTCCCTACCTAGTAAGACCGGATACGCCAATTTAACGCTTTCCAAGTTAAACGATTTTATTTTCCTGCTGCGAGAGATCCGTAAACGTGACTAATGGGATCATCACTCTCCTGCCTACCTCTTCGTCTTCTTCCTATTGCCTTCATCTGCAACGTCACCAGCGCCACCTGCTGGGAAAAAGATGCTCCTGATGGGTACTTGGTAGCACCGGTGCGCCTGGTACATTCGTATAAATCTGAAGGCTCGATGCGAATCATCGTGAAAGACGTGGAAAAGACGAGGACCAGCGAGAAAACTACGATGATCGAGAGCTACCTGGATTTTTCAGCAAAGAGTTGGAACGCTATGCAAATTTGTTCGCTCGGTGTATCTGGTGTATAAAGACGATGATAAATAAAACTCAGGAAGAAAGAAGACTGCTGAGAGAACACTGAGGACATGCGCTATGAAACCAAGATTTCCTTTAGGCATACAGACAACCCCTGTGATACTTGACAAACAACTTCCACCCCGGAGTATGAAAATATATATATCAAGAAGGAACAATACCCAACGTGTGTTGCCAATTGCTATATCTAGATGCCTGATGGTTATGAAAAACGTTTCTCGAAAGCACGAGCCTGATAGAACGAAAGATGTCTATTCTTCGAACGTACATTCACCTGTGTCACCAGTAGCTTTTTTGAATCTTGAAATATCGACTGTGTCTCCTGAAATATGAAAGATTGTAGTTGGCACTAACTGCAACGATGTTGCCTGAAGTATGCTATTTTTTAGTGTACTAGTCTCTGTTAAATTTATAGTAGTTTCTAAGATTATCAATAATTAGCAATAAAACTGAATAAATATTGGGGTTTCCAATTATTACTGATTACTTCGTCTTATAATAAATCTTTCATTGTTTTTTTAATTTAATTAAACTAGTGATTCCAAATCTTAATAATATTTTTTGAATTTGTGCATTCGTTTTGCAACCACGTTTGAAAATACTGCTTTTCTATAAACAACAGTATAAATATGAATATGCCTGTAATTACTAAATTATTTCATGCAAAATTCTAAAATAATTCGTGTATTATTGTTATAAAAGTGACAATAATTCTTCAAATTTTCCAGTATTTTGGGAAACTCTTTAATATCCATCCAGCAATATCCTAATACTAACCATGGGCATATATCAACCATGGTTTTCAGGTTTAGGTAGGGTTACTTTTGGGAGTGTCAAAATCCTGCCTACACTTTTTGTTTTTCTGGTAGATGGGGTAGGTGTGATCCATCACTCGTGTACGTCAATCTAGGGAGCTTACGTACAAATCCACGAGAACGAATAAATATATACGGGTGTTCGCGACATTCGTACAAAGCTCCGTCTTATTTTTTTCGAAGCCCAAAATCGTTAGTCCGCCATTGGCGGGTTTGGACGTATACGTAGGTATTTTCAGCAACGTTGCAGAAGGTTCGTAAGCGGTTGGTGGAGGATTTGGCCCGGAGGGCAAAAGGAGGGTTGTAGTCCCCTACGACAGGTTTGCAATTTCGACCGTTTCATGCGAGAAACAGGGGTGAATAAAACGTACGAACCGGAAAGAACTAACCTCCGGTACGACCCAACCTTTCGTATGGGCTAAACAACTCGTGCTGTATCGAACGTGAAATTTTCTTGCGCCAATTCCCTGAGGAAAAGAAGAAATCGCAACGGAACTAATTTTCAGTTTTTTTTTGTTGTTACTTTGTTAGAGAACGAAACGAATTAGGTCAAGCGCGAATGATGGATTACATCGAGGAAAATTTTCACGTAGAATCGGTTGACCAGCTGAGGGTAAAAAAAGGAAGGCATCAAATTAGGTAGCTTTCTTGGCTACACCATCACGCTGTTATTTAGGGTGACCAGAGAGGTGTGCTACACCACCAAAGAATTTCTCAGCTCTAATAGAATTCCCAGAAATCCTCAAGCTCTCCCGTTTGGGTTCCATAGTTTTTCGATTTTCATGAGCTTGAAGTTCGCAACATTATGACGCAACGAACATAATGATTTTTTAATTTTTCTATTTTTGTTCACTGAAATCGTAAGTAAAATACCTCAATAATTATACAAATCTTTATTGTGATAACCTAGAATTCAAATCTGAAAAAAATATTTTGCCAAACAATGGATCTAGGAAAAAAAGAAAAATGAGAAAAGAAATTTCATTGCGTCGCAACGATGCGAACTTCAGGGCCATCGATTTTCTCCCAGGAATGATCGATGAAAGCTTTTATCATCGGTTGATATCCAAATTATGATCAAACTGGGATTCGAACCCAAACAAACCCAGACAAACTCATTTTCTACGAAAAATTAAGGTTCGTAAGTTGAATAAATCAGCATTTATCACGGATGCATCGCTGCATCGTGAACCGTTCGAACTTAATTCGCGGTTCCCCACTAGGAAGCACGCTACACCTGTATTTTCGAGTCGGCGTTCCACGTGGAACTCTCCATTCCTTTCGACCCATAGACACGTCTGCTCCGTCTTATCTAGCCTGTATAGAGGGTCAATTAGAACAGGCATCTTCTCTTCTGGTATCCGTTCACGTGATACACTTTCAGAAACGTGAATCGGAAACTCCTCGAAAGAGGAAGAACGGAGGGAGATAGAGCTGTTAATTTATGAGCTATTAGCGAGCTCGTGACCACTAGAGTACGCTGGGAAATACAGTGCAGAAGGACGACTCGGTACACGCCGCGATACCAGTGCACGTTCCAATCCACGTATATATTTCGCAACATCTTTGGGATTACTGTAATTTGTGATTCGTGGGTTGAATTATGGTTGGTGCTCTCGGCGAAACTTGCGGTTCAATATTGTAAGAGAATCCGCTATGCGTTCTTCCATCGATTGATTTATTTCACATGACTTTTGGTTTCGCCCATCGAAGCCTATTTTGTTCTCTTTTCCCATGATTTTATGGATTTTTCAACAGGGTCAGTGAAATTCATTCTTTTGAGGACTCAGCATTTTTTTAAAAGCTGAATTAGGTGCCCTGGTCTCTTCTGTATGGGGTTCTATTTGCATTGTTGGAATCTAATAAAAACTATTTTTTCTTTAATTTACAAATTGTTGTTTTTCAGTTTGTGTTCTTCTATCGATTGATTTATTTCACATTACTTTTGGTTTCGCCCATCGAAGCCTATTTCGTTCTTTTTTCCCCATGGTTTTATGGATTTTGCAACAGGGTCAGTGAAATTTATCTATTTGACAAATGGACTATTTCAGGTTCTATTTGCATCGTTGGAACCCAATGAAAACTATTTTGTCTTCAATTTACAAGTCGTTCTTTTTAACATTTCGTCGCCGAAAAAATCACATAAAGTTTTCTAAGACACTTATCATTCTACAAACTAAACCTACGAAATATAATTTTGCATAATAACGAAAATAGTAAATATTTCAAAATTTCGTTCCAACGATGCAAACTCTAACCCCATATCGATGCTCTTAAATAATTTCAAAAATCCCTATTATACCACAATGGAAGTTTGATCGACACGAATCTGCATAGGGCTGCGTACGATTCTATGCAAATCTTCTATCAGGTTCAATGAAACTACGAGTCGTCATCAGGATAGGTGAAGTTCATCAAACGACACTCCAGTGTTCCAAATTCGTCTGGCAACGTAGCATGTTGAAAAAAGTGAGACCAATGAACGTTGGCAGGCATCATCCAACATCTGGATGTTGGATGATGAAGGCCTTTCGACCTGTCCAAGCCCTTTAAAGAAATGGCAAACCCGAGCTTTGGAGGATTTCCTGCTCAACGTATCAACGTTCATCCACGAAATGAAACTCCACGTGTTGCAACGGATCTCTCCGTACGGATGCACGTGTGGTATTTTGCTCGCAAGGAAATGTGGAAATGGAAAAGCGAAATATTCAGGCTCGCGATATACAGTTATATAAATTGAAGCAGAGCTAATATTTCAGGAACTAAGTTTACCCCACAGCTGTGCCATACGCCTCACTATACGCAACACGAAAGATGGCGGGAGACCCATGCAAATCTCCAGGCCGAATGGTTAAATCCAACGAGGCGTGAGCTCCGTTAAACGCCAAGAACGAACCACTTTGATGCTCAGCGTTTAGGAATGTACTTGTGGAGAAGCTCATTCGGTGCTTTGCCATCTAGCTTGAACAGCCAAAACGGCGATAGAACTTACTGGAAGCCTTGCCATTCCCAATTATTCCACATCGTCGTCTATCAATTGGCCCAAGCTGGGCAATCAAATTTCACGAGGAGTCATACAAAGGATTGTTCAAAAAATAAGGTGACTTTTCAAATTTCACGGTTTCGATGTTTTCGATGTTTTTTTTACATATTAATACACATGTCACATATGTCGACACAATCAGTCATTTTGCATATTTAATTCGTTTTAAATTCTAATTTGGTATCGAAAACCATAATGCAGCAGCTGATACATCGTTGTTTATTCGTCATGTTTTTTGGGGAAGAAAAAAAATAAATATTCACGAATAAACAATTCCTCTTCGAGAAAAATAAAAAATCACCTTTTTTCAACAAACCTGGTAATCGATACTCCGAATTCAAATACCTGTCTGAACTTTGAGCTTGCGTAGCCTCAAAAAAAACGAAATTAAATTTACAAAAATACTAAAACATCGGATAAAATTGTGCAATCGTGAGAACGTCGAGAAAATGAGACCATGCCGGAATACGAGGTCTGTCTGCTCTGTTAAATATCGAACAAGCGCGCGTTCGGGTACCACCATTGTTGCGTCTAGCTTGAAGCGCACGTCCTGTAATAAATTCACGTTCGAATAAACACGATACCCGGGCTCTTTCGCATAATATCGACGGGGCGAAAGAGGCGAGAGGGAGAAAACGAGAGCATCGTGTTTGTACAGTTATACCAATAAACGATTTGTGCAGTTTCATGCTCGAACGTGACTCAACTTACTTGTAGTAATGTTGCAATACCCCCCCCCCCCTCATTCCATTTACTCCCCACCACGAAGCAATCGTACAAGAGCTAGAGCATTTGGTTAAGTTATGCGGAAAGCGACGACGAGTTGCAGGGGTACCGTGTATACCACGAGTTGAATGCCCCCCACCTCTTTCCTCTACGCGCATTACCGATTCGTTGCCTGTACACTTTTCATACCTGAATTCACTAAAAAACCAAAAAAAAATAAAAACAATCTTGTTTATGTGAATCCTGTAACGTGGATTTTTGCGGCATCTAAGTGCGCATATCCTTTTCGTATTAAACTTTTCGTCCAGGCTGTATAATTCGCAGTCTCGCGTAATTCGACGCGACCGTTAGGGTCGTAGGATAAAAAGAAAAATTTGAAAAAAATAAAAAATATCATCGATACGAGCATGAGGCATTTTCTCTATCTCTTCCTATCTTCATTTCTTCCAAGCTTTCCGTTCCAGCCACGTGTGCTGTGCACGAGAGGTAGATGAGAGGGAAAGAGAGAAAGAGAGAGGAAAGGAGGGTTGGAAGTGGGGAGAGAGGTGTCTTTTGGATTTCCAGACTCACGATATTGGCGTTACTCAGATCCTCTGACGTATGCACATTTCCAGTGTGTATATTCCGGTGCCTCCATTGCCTTAAAGGCACAAAATGAAGTATAAGGATTCGCGCATGTTCGCTTTCGATTTCGCGAAGTGCGAGAAGCCCCGGAAGAATTCCAGTGTGCGCCAAGGCACATCCACGTTTCCCAAGTGAAAGAAAACGAGAATGGAAGGAAAAGAAGCGCATAACCTCCGGGAGTCTCTTTGGGTCTCTCTCTTCCTCTGGTACTTTATGGTCGATCGTTAATAGCATCGCGCAGGATTCACGCCGACTTGAATAATAACAGCCCGAGAGGTTCTCTCTGGGAGAGAAGGAAGAAAGAAAGAAAAAAAAAACTAAGGGGGATGGTCGAGGTAGGAGGGAGGAAACGAAGAGAAAGGGAGATGTATAGAAGGAGATAGAAAGGAAATAAACCTCTCACGGGTTGCGCCAGGCTTCGTGTGCGATTCGCGAGAGAGCTCACTATTTCGCTGTACCATAGGTACAGAGAGAGGGAGAGAGAGTTTGGCTACCGCTTGGTGTTCACCCCTGTGGTTCGTTGGTGCCTGATGGAAGGCGTCGATTAGAGCCAACCCAACTCCCAAAGCCCCGTCACTGCGGTCCTCGGCTGTTACGCGATTAATCGAAAATCACGGGCCAATGCCATCTAGTCGAGCTGTTTCGTACACCCATGTACTATAGAAGCCACACAATCGACGAGCCAACGAAATTTCTTGCGGTCCTATTCAACCTTCGCCCGTCTGATGAACTGCTTCACTTTAATTTCCATCCTTCAGCTCAGCTTTCCCACGGCCAACTCATCCGCCTACATTCCTATGTTCGACTACACTTGTTTTACCTAGATTAGCCCAGAGTTTCTACCCAGAAACGTTGCTGGATCCTGATGGATAAATTGTGTCAAAAGGAGACACGAAACGGCTGGGGATACGGGCATCTTTCTAGCTTGTTCGTAAAGATATCGTTTACGAAGAGATGGGTCGATTAATTGCTAATGTAGACCATGTGCTTTTTCTAAAACTCAGTCTGATGAGAAGCCAGTTGAAGTAATGCATTTTTAGTCTGATCAGAAGCCAGTTTAAGTAATGGATTTTTCGTCTGATTAGAAGTCAGTTCATGTAATGGATTTTAGTCTGATCAGAAGCTATTTTGAGTATCAGATTTTATTCTGATCAGAAGCCAGTTAAAGTAATGGATGATAATAGTCTGCTCAGATCTAAGTGATCAGTGATCTTGATAGTCTGATCAGAAGCGTAAGTCAGATCTGGAAATACCTAAAACTTTCTAAGGCTTAAGTATTTCTATAGCCGATACCTAAGGCTACTCAAGCCTTTCACTGAAGCCAACTACGTCTGATCAGAAGCCAAATGGATATAATCAAGTATCAGGCACGAATCAAATTCCAGTGCGATTATGTGCCATTGGGGCTATAGGGTTTCCATTCAGATAGGACGAAGGAAGACAATTTGTTTGGGTTTGTTTGGGATATCCGGGTTTCGAAAAACAGACTAAAAACATCTAGGTTCTATGACCGTGAAATATTAAAAAGAAGTTGTCACTTATCAATGTTTTAAGACGATTCGTCACTTTTTAAAAGTTCCGGTAAAAAAGCGAATTCTAAACGAAGTTAAGCACAGTTCCAAATTATTCCTATTCCAAAACGTCAACAACGAGATTCTTCACCATTGCATTCAAACTGGAATGCCCAGTAGCGATGTCTAATTAGATTTCACACCTCGCAGTTAAATACTACATTCATATAGCTTCAATTCAATGCAATTTCTTCACACCTTACAGAACCAAGTCTAGGCTTGAATCAAATTGGTATTCCAAATAACCTTCCTTTCGTGCAGCCACAAACAATCGAAGGGCATGATCGACGTCCTCAGGGCTGGCTACCATCAGCGTCGCTCCCGGCTCGGATAAATTGATGTTCCACAGACACAGGGGCAGGAAAGTTACAACATCGGATCAACCATTGCGTGCCTGGGGGTAGGCTAAACTGATTGGCGAAGCAAAGAGAGTGTTTCAGAGATCGACTTATTGCTAGCAATCCGATTAACTTGAGCAAATGACAACGACAGCTCGTCCCTTCGTTACCTTCTCGATTCTCCAACCCGAGGTGGATATCCACGCCGGATATCAGCAAGGTCCATCGACACTCGGATACATCGATACTACCGACGAAAAAAAAAAAACAGAAAAAGAGAATGAGAGACAAGGGCCGGAGGAACATCGCACCCGCGTCTCATTCACATGTACGCTTCTGTGTTGCATCGAACCGCGGAGTCAAGCCCGCGCATTACTCTAAGATCTTCGATACGCCAAGAGTGTAAGGGCAATCGCACGCTCCACGGACTCCTCGAACTCGGTCTGCTCGGCTCCTAAGATCGGTTTCTTACCACGTCCAGTGAACCCCCTTGATAATTAACGCTACTTCCCATCTGGCAGCTTAATAGCCATACAAGAGAACGCGGTCTTCGTCTGTTAGGCGCTGCTGGGAATTCGACTTGTATATTCCGCACCAGACATTCAGATCTTTCTCCCCAACCCCTCCCTCTAGACGCTCCCGTGTGAACACTCAAACGTATAATAATATTTACCGGGCGTTGGAGAGTTCGACGTTCGACGCTACTGCGAGAGAGTTCCTTCCATAATATTATTTCCGAGCACCCTTTGGCAATAGTTCATAGTCGGCGAACGTCTGTGTGGGCTAATAAGGTACACTTCCGGCAAGTTCACCAGCGTTGCCTATATTCCAACAGGCAAAGCTGTTCGTGGCTGTTTATGTTAACGTGTATTCGCTGTATCAGAAATATTGAAAAAAGACTGGTGCTCGGTGTGTGAGACTTGGCAAACCGCGAATAATCGACTGCTCCTTATGTTTTCTCACTCGTTTATCATGCCTGCAGGAAATGAATCGGTATATTGATTCGGTGGAGTATACGGCATAGTAGAGACACGAAAGCAAGCCGAGGCGTGTTCGATCCTCGATTGCGTGAAATCGCGACTAACGAGGTATACCTCTTTTTAACTCCCAAGCATTCTCACTAGCCTAAAAGGAAGAACTCTGAGGGCATTTCGGTCATTAGGAAGAAAAACAACCAGCAGATAGTTACCCATCACGATACAGAAGGATCCTTTCGTGGGATAGGGTTCCTAGATGTTGGAAGTTTGAGGAACTCTGTGCCACCTATGCAACTGACCACAATCGAAGATCAAATGGGTAGAGTACCCTTTGGTACACTTCACGTTTGATGACTGTTTTCATGACCAAAGGGTTACCCAGCTGTTGTACTTAGACAGCGAGACGGGCAACCTTTCTCGCTGTTGCGGTCGTCGAGGAGACTGACGCCGGTCACCTAACGGGAGGACAACCTCGGCGGTCTCCCTAGAGTACGGAATTACGTGCCCAACCGCTCCAGCCAATGCGACATTCAGGCCAAACGTTCGTCCGAAACCCCGGCTCGAAGAAACGACCAAAGAAAGTACAACGGTCCAAGAAAGAATGAGATCGCCCAGTCTCGAGTCCAATAGGACGAGAAACCGTCACGCGGCGTGTACTCGATACCAGATACCGACTCAAATGACACGATACTTTATAACTGAGCTGTAGAGATTTACAACCCAATGGACGATCTTCAGCTTCGTATTGGGTGTCCGGATGCTGGGTGATGATCTTCTGCTGCGATTACTTCGCACTACTGTGGATAGGGACAATATGAATTTTCACGATAATAATAAAATTATTCAATTGATATAAATAATAATAATAATAATAATAATAATAATAATAATAATAATAAAACCAGTAAATAGCTTTAAATGATAATGATGATATCAATAAAATAATTCAATTGTTTTATGTAATAATTATAATAATAATACAATCAGTCAATTGTTATGAATAATGGTGATAATAATAATAAAATCAGTCAATTGTTATGAATAATGATGATAACAATAATAGTAAAACCGTTTAATTCTTATAAATCATAATTATGAGAATAAGAAAACCATTTAGATAATTGTTCAATAGTAATAAAATATGGTTTTTTTTTTAATTTTTTCAAGCAACAATAAAAAGTTTTTTTTTAATCATAGAGTGGTATTAGCTCGTAGGTGGAATTCGATTTCGCGTTTCGATTCCAAAATTTCTTCTGCAACGCGTTTGATTTATCAATTCGAGGCGAAGCGTATATTTCCGCGGAATCTGATTGGATGTTTCATAACACTCTGATCCCTCGTCCGTGCACTGAATCGTGATTTTTCGGTCAGTCCATTGAGGCAAGAAACATGAACGGCCGGTCGATAAGAGACTGCAGGTTCATTTAGAGGCTTCATAGCAGCTACGCTAATGGGATGCCGATACCTTCTCACGTTGATTTCTTTTTTTTTTTTGTGCTCGTTTTTTAAACCTGAATTATCCACGTTCATTTTATCCAAGATCGATTGCTCAATCGGCACTCGCGTTCGCGAAGGCTTTAATTGCACTGTGTACCCGGACGCAACTCGAGTTCAGGGATCTTCGGAGGGAGAAGGTTCGAGAGGGGAAAAAAAGAACGAAAGGTACAAGGATTATCGGAGGCGATTCTCTCTCTTCCAAGATGGAAAAAAATTCATCTCGCTGCGCCTCTGTGCGCGAAGCCGATCGACTCGATAATTCATCCAGAGCACGTGTTCACTACTGCTCTTAGTCGTAGATGAGTATAACCGGTGACGTTGAATTTTCACATCGTTGGAAAACGAGCAAAACGAATTTTCTTCGATTGTTATATTTTTTGCTTTATTCTAGCTGAGAAAATTGTTTTGATGTTTTTTGGAAATTTTCTATTGCAATTTGCAAAAAAGAATTCAGTAAAAGATGAAAATGAAGATGTGACGAAAAAGGTAATTTTAAGTAATTTCACCATCATCGTAGGTGACCTATTCACTTCCAGCTGAACAGTTTTGGAAAAGATAAAAAAAACCTAAAGCAGTAACCTAAAAATGCCAAAAGCAATTGCTGGACCATTTTGAACCATTATTAAGCTGCTTTACGTAAAATAGAAGCAGAAAATAATAATTCATGCCAATTCCACAAAGCTTTTATATTTAGTTATAAAGAAATTACTATAACCTCAAAAAACCGCATAAACCTAGAGCTATTTGAGGGTATGGCAAAAATTAAGAATACAGAATTCTAAAATATATAAAATTAAAATTGTTCGACATATACACTAACCAATAAATCATGTGATTTTTTTTTGACTTACAATTGTTCCAATCTTTTCGAAATTAGCAAATAAAATCGTGTGAAAAAGATAGATATTTTTAGTAAATAAACCAGGTATGTAGAAGCTCCCATTCGCGGAGGAAAACGTGAAATTGACAAGCCTTCTGATAAGCGTGTCTTTATTATCACCACACTCCAGCAACGGTGATGGAGTGGTTTTTTCGTTCGTTTTAAACCAATTTTTAAACTAAAAACAATCTAGGATAAAAATCATAGTAGACCGGAAGGGAAAGGCGACTCGGTATCATGAGGTAGGGATGCGCACCAATCGGGTCGTATTTATGTGTTAACTGCGGAGGAGTAAAAACTGTCGAGAAAGAGGAACGGAAGAAGCGACGAGAGATTATTTATACAGACCGGAGCTGAGTGTGGAACAAGTTTGGCATGAAAAATGTTCGAGTCAGCTGATTCCTTGGCAGGATAAAGGCTATCTGGCGTGGGTCGGATCTGCACGTATATAGATGTTTGGAGGAATAGCAATGGAGCATCAAGAGCATCAGCGTATGCACACGCTGAGGACAGCATTCATCTTGGTCCAAACTTTTCATCCGACATTATTCCCGGAGGTTTCAAAGTTCGGCACTCAACGAAACATCTCGCGTTATCATCAACCTTCTGTCACCGACAGTTTCGTTTTTTCTTTATACCCCAGAGAAACCCGGACTTTTGTAAGATCTCGTGACATCATAAATAGCAATGGTGCGAGTGTTGGCTGCCTAGCAAGCTGCCTAGCAAGCTTCGTCAAGAGTGCGGTCTGACTCAAGCCACAGGAGTTCCAATATCTTGGAAAACTCGGACCATAAATCAGGCACGGTCAGCGCGATGGTTCCATCAGCGAACACTTCCTGGACGCTCCGCAACAGGGTGGATATCCAAAAGCCAAAATGGATTGGACAAAGAAAAGAGGGAGATTCGTAGGGTTTTCAATGATGAAGTTTCCACACCTAAAAGTGAAAACAATCATTTTACTGATTGGATAATTCGGTCTAATCCAGGATCAGAATCAGTAAGCCTTGTTGAATGTTGGACTTTCAGTCATTCCATTTCGAAAAGAGATCCGAGTTGAAAACGTCGCTTCCTAATTGAAGACATCTGTCCTGGGTAAAAAGTGTCAACGGATAATGATATTGCCATCTGTAGTGGCTCCAGTAGAAAACGGATATAGACGTTTCTTTCATCAACCAAAGGATCCCCGTGTGTGCTTGTTCGTTTCGCCTCTCATCATCCTCTCGGACGATCGTAAAACAGGCTAACCTAGATTACAGTTTTCCGTCTTCCACGACGAACATATGTATCTATTGCTGGAACTCGGGAGCACAGCAATTTCGGGCACCACGGAAACTGGAAGCCGCATCAACTACCCCAGTGTATATAACCCGAGTACCACTTCCGAACGAGCTGAGCGGAAAAACGTGATGAGCCCTGCTAAAAGCTTCTGCGCGTTCGGAGCAAAGTTTACGACCACTTCGAGCCAAGTGTGTGCCTATGAGGGCATACTTAGGACCGCAGGGTTCAAGCTATCATGCCCGAAGAGGTACAGCTTGTATCGTCCTTCCTTTTTTTAAATGACGTACTTCAATTCAATGCGATGAATTTAACATAATCCGCGGTGGGATCAAATGATGCAACGTCATTTGAGGATGGAGTAGACCCGTTACTGGGATACGAGGAATACCATTATTCGTTGGTACTAAACGAAGAGAGACAACAAAAATAGGATCTACCATGGGTGATAAGAGACTATCCAGATGTTCCGAGGATCTCCCATCGGACTAATTATCCCGAATCAACACCAAGCGCGAGCCTCGACTCCAGACGTCAACGGGCACATCAGCGATTCTTTTTAATTTAATTTTTTCCGCTTTTTTTTCATCTTCGTTGAAAACTCTTTCGCATAATGAAGTACGCTTGTTATTCATTGCAGGGGCAGAGTTCTGCCGCAGTTTAATTTGCATTTATATTGTATTAATTTAAGAACCACGAGGGCAATAGAGAACGAAGCGGAAAGTGGAGCGTAGGAAAGCCATCGCAGCTTCCCCCGCAAGCTGGGAAAGTGTACACCAGACTACAGACAACAGGGGTTGAGATAGTCGAAACGAAAAAATAACAAGGAAATAGTTCTACTCTGGTCGCCTCAATTTTGCAAATTGCCAGTGTTGGAAGGCGTGCCAGAGAAGCGAGTAGTAAATGTTGAGACCTCGGTGAACCCGTTGTCCACGAAGGGTACGATGGAAGTCAGAGCGGAGTTACTGCCAATTTGTCAGGACGATGCAGTCCCTCGAAGCTTCCTGAATGACCGTGACCATACGAGCATCGACCAAATGATAACCGGTTGCAAAAAAGGTTGGGGGATCCGAGTTGAAGCATGATATCAGGTTGATGAGGAACTAGCCTGCTTTTGATGACCCCTGAGTGCTTCAATTGAATACCCGAATCATCTAATGATGAATTACAGTCAAACCTGGATAAGCTAGAGTTCAAGGGAGCACAATCTCATTCTAGCTTATAGAGGTTTCTCACTAACCCGAGTTTCTCGCTAATGCAGGTACCATAGGTAGCGTTTCTCTCTTATAGGGGTACGCAGCAATAACAAGTCACAGCAAGTACGAATGTAGTAAATATGTAATATGATAAAATTATGTGCAATTATGTGCACAACATATATTATGTACATATATATTTTTAAATCCTTACGAAAACGAAACAAAAATTCATACACTATGTAATTTTATTTAAAACTTATTGGCACTTAAAAAAATCCGTCAATTTCATTTGTTTGAGCTTCTGTTTTCGTATTTTGAATGTTTTTCTCTAACTCATTAATTTTGTCGAATATTGTTTGATCAACAACCGCCGCGTATTCAAAGTACTAATGGACCGTCTCCAACGCATTTAAAGCTTGCTTCATTGGAATGATCTTTATTTCTGTTTCCGGAATCTTCACGAATGTTCCACGAAAGTTAAGAATGAGTCATAAAATAGCAGATGTTAAATTTGTAAATAAAGCTCGACTGTCGCTTATAGAGGTACAAATCAGTAGCAGTCTCACTTACGGATGTCTATGAGGGAAAAACGACTCTCTCTTACAGAGGTTTCTGTTTCTCGCTGATAAAGGTTTTGGGAGCTTAAAATGACGGGTCCTGGCTATTACTCACACTTATAGAGTTTTCTCACTCATCCAGTTGTCACTTATCCAGGTTTGACTGTATTCGTCAACGTACACTTCTTTCGTCCTCTTTTAGCGTGTTCACGACTTTGACCGTCGGATCGTTATGCAACTCGTGAATTATTGGTGACGACCTACCGGAGAACGTAATTTCCTCGCGTTATTGCAAGACCTCTCTCCAGACTGTCATCATCCTCGCCCTTACAAGAGAACCTAAACCTCGCGGACGCCCTCACTCAACGGCTCACTGGGGGATGTAGATACACTCCGGAAATGTGCCACGAGCTAACGATGGATAGCGGTGAGAGGAGGAAGGTACGAAGAGAGGGTCGCCTTATCGTTAACCCTCGAGAATCCACCGCTGCAATTAGTCGAGTATGCGGCTCAGAGCCCTCAACGAGGTAGTTCTTACAGCGAGAACCCAACACGGTGACTTACTGCCAACCGGGTGTCTCTGGTACCGATCCAAACCACCGAGCTCCGTAACCCAACCGAGTCAAGAGCTATGCAACCGAGACATGTACGTGCAAACTTCCATTGGGAACATGTCTCAATTATTCAGCATTGAAACTCGCAGCATACGAAACCATTGGCCGAGTCGTAACGAGAAATAAATATGGAATGGACACCTATATATCGATTAATTGACGCGCGATCGCTGATGGTCGTTCAAAGAAGCAAGCAAAACTGCCGGAATCTGATTTTGGAACATTCGTGGTTATTCCTTTGACCCTATTTAAGAATGTACTTGCGTTATACGAATTTAAAGACTAATTGTTGTAAATTTGTATGAACCTTCTTAAAAATGATAATAGTTATTAGTGTGTAAAATTTGAGAATGTTTCACCGTCTAATAATCGCGATATTTGTTGTAAAAAATCTTTTTTTTTTCATAATTATAAGACCTCGTGTTCAGGTTGCGATTTTTACCACTTAATATCTCGATTACCAAACAGTGAAACCTTTTCAATTTTCAAGATTTATACACGAACAGTTCATGATAAATGATTAATGATAAAGCCTGAACTACCATGTCTATACTACCCCCCAGATCCAGCTGATTCCCCATCATCGATATAGACTCGAAGTTCGCATCTTTGCGACGCAATGACATTTCTTTTCCCATTTTTTTATTTCCTAGATAAATTATTTATCGAAATTTTTTTTTCAGATTTGAATTCTCAATTATCATAATAAAGCTTCGTATAATCACGAAGTACTTTACTAACGATTTCAGTGAAAAGAAAAAATCTAGAGAAATTAAAAAATAATTATTTTCTTTGCGTCGCAACGTTCAATCCCGTTCATCGAATCCACTTCCGGCGTTTGTCTAATCCAACCGACAATGAACTCTGTTAACGTGTTTTCTTTCGTCTAATCGGTAAATCGGCGACTCAGACAAGTGCATAATTCAGGGATTATACCGAAACGTGAATTGCGCGTGATCCCAGAGCTGAAGGAACGACGTCATCATCGATCGAACACAAAGAGGCGAGAGGAGCCGATCGCTGAGAAGTCTCCCTTGGAGGAGTAGACACCGTGCGGCACGCGCTCATAGAGACGTCACGGTCTCTCGGGTGAATATAAGGCCCTCTCGTTGTAAGAACACGAACTACTCTCGTATACGAGCTCGAGGTACAACCTGGCAAACCTATATATATAAACACGTAAGATGCACCTCCCAACGAATCGTTGCTAGGGAACGTCACGGTAAGAGATAGTCCATACACTTGCGCACCGTCAATGTGGTCCCGAGGCGATTCAAGAGTGGAGTGCCCGTATGTAAGTCCGAGATGTGCCGCGTGTGTGGGAGGTAATTACGCGGAACTGACGAGATCTTCATCGAGCTCCCACCCCCCTCCTGCGCCATTCCGGGGCTCATTATCCATTCAGAATCTACCTGCTATCTTGTCACCCCGCCTAGCAGGAACATGACTGCTACCTCGAAGGTGCTCGTGTTGTCCGCCCCGGGATATCGTCGGCTTTCTATTCTCGTCGATATACGTCTATATAATATGCATATGTACATTAGCTATTGGACATCGTGGACTGTAGATGTTAACCGCAGTTTCTTCTGGGATCCCAGGGCAACGTTCCGTGCTTCAAGCATACCGCAAGTGCCTGTTCCTTTTTCTATGGCCGGGTGATTTATTCCATTGGATTGTTACTCGAATGCAGCATCAATTACGGAAATTGGTCGCGCAGTGGATTTTTGATGAAAACGAAAAGGAATCTTTGATGGTTAGTGGAACTCTTGGTTAAAAAAGTTGATATTAGCCGAGCTAGTTTTATAGGCAACGTTTAGACTGTCAATTCTAAACTGGATTTTTACTGGTTGGATCAAATCGCCTATTCCGTAAAGTTTCCTATTGAACGCACAGAATTTCTCTACTTTTTCAGAGATGATTGGCTCAATCATGGTTATCGGCAATAACTGTGTTTTATTACGGACACTGTCTGTACAGGTGATAATTAAAGACCATTCGCCCCAGCGGATGGAAGAAGAAAGGAAAGTAAAGAACGGCCCGAGGTTTCAGTGGGCACCCAGTGTGCCGAGTGGTTTTCTCGTTCCAACATCCCTTTCGTTTCACCACGGGAGCCTCGTAGACTATTATACGTACACATTTGCGCGGCGAAGAGCTTTGTACGAGAGGATAGGTTGGTACGTCGACGATCGTGTATCTTGTGTATGCCGTCACGACCGCCGCCAACGCCGCCGTTGCGGCACACGGTGAACGCATAAACATGTTACCTGAATGGTTTCATTCATTCGTCTCTCGTACCTTCCAGAGTTTCTACTCCCACTCGAAATCTTTGTAGTTTTTCTCGTTCTTTTTTTGTTTTCTTCTTTCTCTCTCTCTCTCTTTTGCCATTTTGGTTCCCTTTGCTGCGCAACGTCCGCACGCTGGCTGCCTTCCTTACCCCTTCTGGAGTCTCGGAGAATAGAGAAACATTGCGGACAAACAGGTAGCAGGAAATTAGACCGGCCTTGGGTCTCTACCATGCTCAAACAGACCCTCAATTTCTTAGTAAATCAACCAACGTGCTTCGCACTCCCAATGACCGTGCCTCCAGTTCCCTATCCTTTTGCAACCATATTTCACCATTATGGCGAACGAACATCACAGCAGATCCGGGATACATCTGCGACACGTAGATCTTCTAACTTTCATGGAGCATGTGGAATATGTAGGCAACTTGTGGCTCTACTACCACCGAGTTGAGATCACCGTCGATATAACTCCGTATACCGGTCGACGCGCAGTGGTTGCGTCGTAACCTGGCGCCCAACACCGGGCAAACTGTTTTCCAAACATTCCTTCACAATTGCTTTTTATATGCTATGCCAAAAAAATGGGTACGCATACGAAGGATTGAAAAGAAGTTAGCCTCGATGGCCTATGTTATTACTTTAGGGAAATCGACTTATTTACGGTTGGTAATGTCTTTTAGACAAGTATCTACTGTCTAAATTCCAGCCATGTCCAGCAGTTTTGCTCCTCTTTTTATTTTTCAATTCCCGAACTATTTGTAACAAATAATTTTCCATCTAAGCAATAATAATAGTTCAAACATTTCTTTGAATTCTTATCGAGTGATCTACATCTATTGTGCAATGTATAACCTTGGTAAAAAGTGTAAGAGAAATTCAAATACATGTATTGTAGCATTCCATGAGAGCTTCAACCCCAAAAGGCTAGTGAAATTGAAGTTCGCAACATTGCGGCCCAACAAAAAAATGTTCAATGACTCAATTTTTGAAAATCGAAATTGTCATTAACATAGCTCATTAATTATGAGAATCTTCAAAACGGATATAACCCAGGAGGATTCGTATGTAAGACTGCATGTAAAACAAGGATTGAAAGAACGGAGGGTCTGTAAAAAGCGAAAAGCTACGAATCTATTAGAATCTTCATAGTGATAATCTATCATTGAAATCTAAAGAAAAAATTTCGCTCTACCAGACCTAAGGAAGTAAAAAACGAGAAAAAAATGTCCTACCTTGAAACTAAGCAAAATCTATAAAGGCTAAGTACTTTTCAATCGACCTTCATATTTGGCAAAAATGGCTGTAGCTTTTACCCTCCACGTATCCTTCATCCTACAATAATCAATTGGTCCTGCTCCGGGCTTCCACGAGTCGGAACATCCAAGATGCGAAGATGTTTAGATACGTACGGAATCCTGAGGAGATCAAAGTTTATGCGACGATATCTCACTCCCCCGTTGAATAAGGCGAGATCCTAGGGAACAGGTTTCGTTTAACGAAGCTCCTACGTTCGGGCCAGTCTATCGTTCCTCTATCTTATTGCGCTGTTGTTGCCTCGGTGCTCCGTGAAAAGAGCGAAACGACAACGACAACTATGAAGACGAGAAGGGAGTGTGTGCATCACCGGCATAGTGTGTGCCGCCATGGCGAGAAAACCCAACGGACGTAGGAGAGTTTACGCTTAGACGATGTCGTAATAATTCCTCGCGTTTCTCGCTCCGACCCTCCTGACGCCCTGCTATCGTTCGACCGAGGTTAAATCGTCGACGGTTTGTCGACATGCACGACCGAGTCGCGTAATAACTTTCGTTATCGTGCGGCCCGAGAGTACCGGCGGGGTAGCCATGAATCACGTGAGCGTCCCGACGCCCTCCCTCCAACCCTTCCCCGCCACTTCTCTTTTCCTCTCTCCTTCAGCGCCCATACAGAGTCCTGTGTACCGTACACATGCCATTTTGCCACATAGAGCCCTAAATATAAAGAGGCTTCCGCGATAACTGACGATCGACGCCAGTTACCGAAGAGCTTAGTATTCCGTCGTGTTTGTTACTCGAATGAAAATGGGAATTGTATTGCACGAGCGGTATGATTGCTAACGAGGAAAACCGTTTCCGGTGACCCCTTTGGGTTTCATACTGTTTCGGATATGACGAAAATCGTTATTTTTTATTTCTCTATTTTTTTTTCACTGAAATCGTAAGTGGAATGAGTCAATAATTATAGAAATTTTTATTGTGATAACCTAGAATTCAAAAAAAAAACAATATTTCGTGAAAGAATGGATGTAAGAAATAAAGAGAATTAAAAAAATATTTAATAGTAAATGAATAAATGGATGTAAGAAATGAGGAAATAATAAAAGAAATTTCATTGCGTCGCGACGATGCAAACTTCAAGTCCATCAGATATGTTATTCTTCATAGAAATCTCAAAGATACTTTTTTTTTATCAGCTGAAGGTTTAGAGAGGTCAAAGTCACTATTAATGTTTTCGGGGTACATGAAGTTCATTTATTTTCGACCCCTGTATTTTTAACACCTTTCAAGGAGTCAGAACTGGACCTGGAGCATTTTTCGACATTCGTTGGGAGCGTTGTACTGGAATTGGTTTTATTTAAGGAAGGTGATTGGAACTATGCAAAACTGCAAAAGTCAATTGCAAACTGTCTAATTTTGAAGGTGAGTTTCATCCCTTGAAAATATTTTAAGACCTAGATCCCTTTGGTGCTTGTCTTATCCAATAGCGGATAAGAAACAGCTTTTGCTTTTACGAACTGCTCAAAAATAGTGCCGTAATAAAATAGTGAATTTTGCAAAAATTCAAAAGCCACTTTTCAAGTAGGTTTTCCAGAAAAGCTAATTTGAAAAATCGAAACGTGCAGCATTTTTTGAGTTAGTAAATTAATGTTCCCTAAACTCCTGAATTATTCCGCAACGTCACAATGATAAAGTCTGATCGCAAAAAAAGTAGGTTACACATGTGACAATTTTTTAAATAAATTTCGGGCTTCGTGAGAACGAATGCTGAATTTTGTATTCAGCGACCAGTTTCGTACACTCGTGTGTCCACACAAGAAAATACGTGGCGCGACAATGGATAAATTTATGATGTATATATACCAACAAATACAGAGCTTTTTGGAGCTTATCCTAACCGAATCCAATGGACGTACAGTGGGCGTAAAGAACCAAGCGTTTCATAATCCAATTTACGGAGAAAGCTCAACAAATCCGTATCGAGAAAAAAACGTGTCACGTTGTCGTTGTGATCCAATTTGTCGTTGATAACAACTCTTTCGACCAAGTGCATGGTTGAAGTGAGCTTTCTACCATTGAAGCTTAAATTCCCCATCAGTTTAATGATCCAACATATTTGTGAAGCTCAAACGCACTGCCTTTAATTAATTCCTCTATGAGTATTTTTAACTATTTTTTTATTTCAATTTTTATCGATATAAAAAAGCTTTTTTGTCAATTCCAGTAGGGAATATTGGATAAGAGTGAATGAGAACTTTTGAATGATTTTCATGGTTGGAAAAAACAACCAAAAATTTTCTAGATTTGGTTAAATTTTAATATTTTAATTTCCAAAATACGGAAGCTATCAACTCCAGATCGATTGTGTCATCATCATCTATGCTTCAATCGATTATCCATTTTATCAAGATTTGAAATCTTTATAACCAATCTCATCACCCATTCCTCATTATTATACGCTCATGGGTGAGTTAATCCATCAACGTTGGGATCATATTTTCATTTCGTAGGAATTCAATCGAACGGAAATTTATAACGACGGGGAGAGCATTCGAATGAAATGTATTAAACGAGTGAAACGTGCGCAAAACTCGTTTACACGGCAAATAAATCAACCGTTCATGAATCCATGATCGATCAGGAGGGAAGGTGATGGTGGAAGAGAACTTTCCATACATACAGATCATCCTTGTTAACGTATTGCCAATGAGAATTTCACGTCACGTTCGTGGATATTTACGCTACGAGTGTACACAGCACGAATGTATTGTTCTCCTGTATAACCAGACGCACTTTACGTATATTTATGCAGATATCTGGAACGGTGTACATTCAACTCTGGGGGGGGGGTCTGGACGAAACTTTGTAACGTCAAAGCTCATGTCTGTGCACTTATCATTGTCATAAAAACTATTGAACTCAATCGAAAATCAACCGTGCTCTTTTCTGCAAAATATTTTTGAACGGAGCTTCACAAATGTTAAAATCGATAAATCTTTAGAAAATTTGAAAAATATAGCAAAAATGTTTTCGATAAAAAAAATAGTCAAAAAACATTTATGCATTTTTCTTCGAACCTAAACATTCGCCTAAAAATTGGGAAAAATTGTATAAAAATAAAAATAACGTATATATCTTAGAAAAAAAAACTGTGCAAAAAGATGCATTATTACACAAACCCAAACATTTCCATAACAATTTGCAACCATTTGCATTGAAATTGAAAAGAGAATAAAATTTGAATAAATTCATTCATAGATTATTAATATTCAATAAAGTTTAAGTGAACAAATGTTTGGGTTTGATGAAAAATCTTTTTGCTAAACGATTTATCCATTATTTTCCAAACCCAAACATTTGTTAATTTGAATATTTGTCAGCTCGATTAAACCATTGTGAATTTAATGTCTGTTGCTTGTTTTTGTCACCCCACGAATCTCTGCGTAACAAAATTGTGACGTATTGAAGAGATATACAGCAATGTGTGTTTCCATCGATTAATCGAACGGCGAGCCCATAGAAGGTTCGATCCACGATCTCTCGCGAGTTCTCATTACGCTGAGTAAATAGCCGGGGATATTGGTTCAGCGCTGGATAAAAAGAACCGAATTTGCGAGATATTTCGTCTACAGTAGCGGATGCTTATTGATAGAACGTGGAGCATTCCGCAAATGGACGAACCACCGATGGGAAGTTTGAATCAGGCAATCGTGATGTCCCGTGTCGATTGATATCAACGAATGCTCGATGGCAGGCCACGTGGTTCGTTTGCCATTCAAGTATCCACTTTTGTCTCATTGGAGAATCCTTCAATCCTTTGTTGGGTATCAGGACGCATCAGACCGTATCGGTCCAATAGGTTGCATTGGAAAGAGGGCAAAGAGGACAAATGCACTCGATTAACTTTAATTATTAATTCTGTCGAAATGTTTTATTTTCAAAATGGTCATGACTTTGAAGTCTCGAAAAATTCGTGGGAGCGGAGTCTCGAAAATAGAGTCTTTTGGGGTGCCTGCGTGATGACCTGCGCATCCTCAAACTCGCATGCGTAATTATTTGAAATTTTGCCAAGGATTATTACTTGTTTTTATTTCTATTTTCAGATATTTTTATTAACTTCTGTTTATATTTATAATTTATATTAACAATTTGAAAAAATACGTTGATATTCCCATGAGTGTATTTAGCCAAAATCGGTGCCCATGGTTACCCACAACACAGATCGAGTGAGATTCTCAATTTCCTCAATAAATCCTATTTGTTTAAAAAAATAACAAAGGTTTTTTAAAAAGTTTGAATAAACTTGTTAATTAGTTAAATAAACATCGAATCCAACTGTTATCGTTTGATAACTCCAGTTCTTATCTTTCTATCCTGACTCCTCTTAAAATTGCTGAGTGCAGACAGTTGACCCGAACACGACTCTAGGTTTAATTTTGCTGGGTGAATCTGCGAGCTTGAAAAGTGTGGGTGTAAATTGAACGAGTCCAATATGACCAGAATAGTCTCGGAGTTTCCAATAGCTTAATTCCAAGGTTTCGAAAGACCAACACACTTTTCACTGTAACAGGGAGTAATCGGAATTCTTGTATAAACCGAGACTTCACTGATCGGTAGTATTTTACTCTTGGCTATCTTCCGATGAACCGAAAGAGCCTAGGTAAGGGAAACTAGCGAGAGGTAATAAACGATCGGAAGAGATGGTTGGTTGGACCAGACGAGGCACTCTTTCTTACAAAACTCCAACATAGAGAGACTACCTCGTACCTTATATCAGGAGAAAACCCATTCTCGCTAATAAAGCCGAACAATATGAGAGTGGCAGAGTGGCAGCGATGCGAGAAAATTCCCCATTTGAAAGGGAAGAACATTCTTCGTAAATGCGTGCACGCTGAACGATAAATCGTTCTGTAGAGAAAAATGGAATAGGGGCGTAAGGGGGTTTGGGTTTAAGGGTAGTAGAGGGGATAAGGGGTGGAGAAAAACGAAAGGGGGCTTACTGGGCCGAATGGGATTCCCGTGATTTATCTCAACGAGATTTCAACGGGGATAAAAATCTTCTGGTCTCCTGGATATAGTCGAGGCATAGCCGAGGTAAAAAGCGAGAGAGCACAATACCATCAAAGCTTCCGCCATTTCGATTCCCTCCTATATTTAATCTCTCGTCCACAGGTATTATAATACCTTACCGACTCATCCAACGACCAACCGTGGTCAGTTTTTTTCTTCCCATTTGCACAACCAGGAACCAAACTGAATTGCCCAGTCATTCGAGAAGCCTCCTGGATCATTCTCGATCACACGGTCATTCATAATGAGACATATAGGTCACTGCAACCTTCCCGAGGATTTATCAAGGTGAGACGGAGCTGATTTTAAGTCCAATGAAACGTTTCACGATTAGCTTTTTGCTCTTTTCAGAATTGCTACTTTTAGCTGTGTTTATATATATACAGGCTTGAACACAAGTATTAGCCTTCTTGTGATTTTTCTACTCGGACAAAAAATTGAATATCTCGAGGAACGAATATCCTCAGGCAATTTTAACTAACGTCGTTTTTAAGGTAACAAGGCTATGTGTTTTATTATTTTTATTGTTATTTTTCTGATTTTTTTCGTAGATGGCACGTCGTTTTAAACGTGCTGGTTTTTTTTACGATTTTTGCACTTTGCATAAACGCTTAAGTTTTTGAAATAACGTACCAGTTACGAAAAATTTCTAAAATTATATTGAAAATAAGGAAAATGAAGCAGGACTCGTCGTCTTCAAAACGATGTTTTCGAAATTGGCTTTGGATTTTCGGTCGTCGAGATATTTATTTTTTTGTCCGGGAAGAAAAATTATCGGATGCCTAATACTTTTGACCAAGCCTGTATATGTATATACATGAATGTATTCTTTTTTTTATTTTTGAACGAGATGCAAAGTCGCGGGGAATACATTAATATCTGATTCACAATGATTTGTTGGTTTCTCAGGCAATTGTACGTTTGGACGTCAAGCTTCTTTTTTCTCATTATGGCTCTCCTTTTCGGGAGTTTTCTTTTTTATTATAGCGATTTATTAATCGCGCACCGGACGCTCCGAAGAACGTATACGTGTACGGATAACGATGATGCCTGTCTGTAAACTTTGAGAAACGTGTTCCCGGGTTTATCGCCAACGCAACGTCGTTAAAGATTTCTTGGAAAAGAATATTGGCGTTTTGAAAAATCACCGTGGAATTAATCGTGAAAGACGTCAGGAGAGGGAACAATAAACACCTGGTCTTCTCCACTGCAGTTAGCCATCAAGCGAGTAGGAATTTTTTTTTGCCATTTTAATTTGCAACTTGCCATCCATCTTGATTTTATCTCAAAAGTAGAGAACCCCAAAAAACAATATGAGATTGAAGTTCGCAACTAAAAAATAATTTCTTGATTTTTTAATTTCATTATTTTTCAGTTTTAGACATTTTATTTAGTAGTTTTAGACATTTTATTTAATAAATTGAAAAATAATTTCTTTATTTATTAATTTCATTATTTTTTAGTTGCGAACTTCAATCTACTTTTTTTGGTTTCTTTACATTTGAGATGGACTCAAGACGAATGTCAAGTTGCAAAATAAATTGTCAAAAAAATGCCTACTGGCTTGACACCTAACTGCAATTGAAGATTTTGTAATTTTTATATTCTTTTTTTACTGAAATCGTAAATAAAATATCCCAATAGTAATACTAATCTCTATTGTGCTAACATAAAATTGATATTTGAAAAAAATATATATATTTCGCAAATACTGAATCTATGGAAATAAAAAATAAGAAAACAAATTTAATTGCGTCGAAGCTATGCCAGCTTCAAATCCATCCGAAAAAAAGAATGCTATGCCGGTTTAATCTCGTAAACTGCATCGTTTTGAGGCGAGTTTTTAATTCCGTTTGACTTGTTGAAAATTGAGAGTGGGGTAGCGTCGTTTTAGCGGGGATAAATTGAAACGTATCTTTTCATCCTCGTGGCGAATTTACATAATTGTTTCGACCTTCCGGTGATGCCGTCTACGCGAGAAGATGCTTTGAAGATTTTGCGAGCGGGAGGACATTACCGAGAATAAGGAAGAGTCAGGAGGGAATGATGAGGGAGGTAGGAGGCGAATGTGAGGAGAGTAACGTCGAGGAAGCCAGACAGAAAGGAAAAGAATGGTGTCCTTGTTGCAGACATCGACCGAGGTGAAGGTAACTCTGGCAGTCTTCGTGATATTGGATTTCACGGAACATCAGTAAAAGGCAGAAAACGAGCTATAAGATGTTCTAGTACCTGGGGATAAACACTATACAGTACTACAAGGCTTTTGTCATGTATACCAGCGTGTGCGTTGATAGTTATCTGTATGTGCGTGTACTCGTCGAAAAACACATATATAGAACGTCAGTGACGTGTATTCCTTGGGGTCTCAGCGAAACGTTAAGAAGCTAGAATAAGAGATGAAAAAAAGGGGGGAAAAGAAAAATATGACGCGAAAGTCCCTCTAAATAAAGAAAACGAAAAAGAGTGAGGGGAGGAACGAACCTCGAGGGAGGAAGAGGAGATTCTCTCCTCAAAAGCTTCGCCCATCGAGTCTTGTCCCATCCTCCTCCCCCGAGACTATTATCTTCCACCTAGTTCTCAACCCTCGTTTCGTTCGATTCTAGCCACCCCTGTAACAACCTCGTCGCGTCTTTTTCATTCGTCTGATATTTTCTTTTTCTTCTCGCTCTTTGACTCAATCATTGGAGACTGTTCGTACAATAATGCCTGGTGCGTAGGAAAAAGAAGTAACTGGAAAAAGGAGGGTTAAGCTGCCCAATGGAAAGACTACACTTGGGGATGGAAGATCATAGATATAGAAGCAAAAAGATAGAAAAAGAATGTACGAATTAACCACCTTCACTAAATCTTTTTTTAAACTACCAACTTTCTTTTTTTCACTAAAAAGTTATTTTTCTTGGATTTGGGTTAATCCAGGTGTGATCCAGACTTTACCCTAATACGAATAAAACAATCTGTTATGTACGCTCACGCACAGTGCCACCCAACTTACTGATAGCGAGTCAACCAGGGTCGTAAATCCTGATACCGAACGTGTGTGATTCGACACTGTTATGATGGCAAACTCCCGCACCTCAACTTAATGTGGTGAAGGTGGTTAGTTGAAAAGAACTGGAGATAAACTAAACGAACACTTTGATTTATTTCACAATTATTTACATAGATCAGTGTGTGAACTGATCGTTGTCACACGTATAGACCGTGTATTGTGATGAGATGATATGATTGTGTTATGTTGTGTCGCAATGACGATTGTTAAGATGTGTGAGTAATTTGTTCGAGAGAAGCAAGAGTTCAGTGTTGTTCGACCCTTGGTGTTTCCTCTTCGAAGGTTTGATGATTACTAAAGATGAAGAGTACAAGTCTTGCATCGGTGTTTGGTGACGAAAACTGCTGTTTGAAGGGGGATGCAATTCTACCCCTTTGCTCAAGAATTAACTAGTTTTATTGGTAGAAAATGTAGACAATAGTAGGGGGTGGATTTTAGCTGTCACCAATCACAGATAAAGACGTTTGCGAACAGGACGTACTGATAACCCTGTCACATGTGTTGACCAGCGGGTACTTTATTACTGCGCTGGCGATTTTTGCCTCGTCTGTCGCGGGAAAGTTTGGTAATCCTTTTTATTATGAATATGTGGCGTGAGCCGAGGCGCGACTGCTTAAGGTAATTTCGCAAGGAAAATTGTAAAACGCAAAAAAGATCGTGCCTGCGAGCCAAATGTTTGATTGCCCTGCACGTGGTCACCGAAGGAGCGAATCATCGGTGAACCCGTGCGCGGACTGTTGTCCCCTTTTTTTGGAGTCCAGGTAAGGGGTAAACGCTTTTACCTGGCGTACCTTGGGACGATAAAGATATTGATGATTTTGAATATATATAATATTTGCTAAATGAAAATGAATAATTAATAATTGATTAATATTGATTAACTAATCGCTCGTTCCGTATGCGACGGAATACAATAATTTTAATCAGATACTCCAATTATTTTCAGTATCAAATTCTTTTGTTTTCATTTAACCAAAAACTTCAATTATTTTTGTTATCAAATCCTAACAATAATCACTCTCAATATAAACAAATAAACGCCTATTAGTCATTTAAAAAAAAACGATGGTCGACCATCTCTTCCAAAATGCCCGGGTGTGATGACAAGTCGTGGGAAGATATTCGGTTTCTTTTCCTTCTCTGTTTTTATCTTTTTATTACCTTCTTCAATTTTTTTTCAATCCAACCTTCCAAAGTCAAAAATGCATATTCGGCATATTTGCGAATTTCATTTTTTATCATTTTATCCATTTATACCCGTTTTACTGACTTTGTATTTTCACATTTTCGAACGCAAAAAAAACTGACTAATACTTGTTGCCTGCTGCGAAACCGAGAGAACTGGATTGTCACCAACTTCACGACTCGACGAAAATTCGAAACTTTTCCAACCGGCATGACTTCCGTAAAGCAATATCTTCCGGACTTACCCTAGTATTGTTGAAGAATGAAAGGTGATTGGTTGGTTAGAAATGATGACTTCTAAATAAACGTTAATCGAATGTCGCGGGTTATCGAAGTAACGATTCTTATATCCGCTGGAAAGCTAATCGATTCGTCATGCACATGCGAGCCGCAAACGGCTGTCCAATACGAGGATAATAATTCGCGCAACGCAGGTGGTCTTGGGTAAGATGAATTATCACTGCGCAACGGCTATCTACGAAGGCGATTAACTTTGCGAGTAATGAATTTATATCTTCGGGAATAAAGGATTACGACGTTTACAAGCGGTTCCTGGAGATCTCCGCAACGGGAAATATTCGTATTTGTTGGAGTTAAGAATGGCTGATGAACGAAAGCAGTAAAGTTCGTTCTCCATAACGATAGCAACGTTTTCCATTCATATACACTCACGAGCAAAAGTATGGAATCACTCACTTGAAATTGATTCCGAGCGATCTTGAGTACTTAACATCTAGTTATAAATAATAAAAAATGGTACCATTTGAAAGGTTGAACTGTTAACTTTAAATTGATACCAAATTTATTCAAATGACGCCATTATTTAAGAAAGACTTTGTCCTTGGGGTGCCATATTTCAGGTGTTTACGTTTTATTTTTTTTTTAAAGGAAACGAGCGTAGCTTTTTGAGTGCGGTTTTTTTCTTGCTTCTATTCATGATATACAGAACGTTAAAAAAATATTTTTTGAAAGAAAAAACCAAAATGGCGGCCGTTGCAGCTCCGCGAAAATAAGTCCTCAAATCGCGCCGGTAAACGGCTGGCATCACTGCCCCCTCTTCGTTGATCTGAACCACAAATTTAAAGCATATTATCAATGTGAGACCCTTTGGCCATGGAATGACGGATGGGTTTTTCGTTTAGTACAAATTTCGAAAAATGGCGGCAATTTAAAAAAATCGAATTTTCACGTTTTTTTTCGCATAAAAAGAAAAATAATAAATGCAAAAATGTATCTATCGAAAACACGAGCCGTCATTCCGTGAAGAAATATTTTCTGAGTATGCTCTCCAAATTTCAGGTCGATATGTTAGTCACAGCGGTCAGGAGAATGTCAGACATTTTTAAAAACGTGTTTTCGAGAAAAACGCGTTTAAAGCCTGCTGACGGTATAAACTTCAAACGCGTTTAAAATATCGTAAACGTTCGAAATCCGGGAAACGCTTCGACAGATTTATTTCTACTTACATGTAGATTAAAATAGATTAAAAATCCGTAATTAAAAAAATTGATTTTTTCAAAAATTTCAAGGACGAAGTCGCCCTTAAATACTGGAGTGATTTAAATGAATTTGGTATCAATTTAAAGTTAACAGTTTAACCTTTCAAATGGTACCATTTTTATTATTTTTGACTATTTATTAAGTACTCGAGATCGCGCGGAATCAATTCCAATAAGTGATTCCATACTTTTGCTCGCGAGTGTATATTTAATGTACGGTCTACCATGAATAAATTGAACTTTCAAATATCCTGGCAGCTTTTACGCAAGGATATCTACCCACAGGCGTTCTTATCGCGTGCATGTGTCGCTCAAGAGTAAATCCATCAGGTCTTCTTGTGCACGTTTACGATAAGTTACCGATATCCAACATGCGTAAGCTTTAGCCGAGCTCATGTGCTTAGGAAACTGATGGAGCACACCCATTCCAGCCGGCAACTTCATCCAGACAAGCGTTTAATTATTAAGACTCCGCGCATCTGGTCCTGAATGAAGATCAATAATAGAACCATAGTTTAAGCCATTATAAGCGTACTGAATGAAAATCAATAATGGATCCAGAGCTAAAGCCATTATGAGTTGTCGAGACCGAAAGTGCAAGTTGGCAATTTCATCGAAATCAATTTTTATACGATCGAGGACGAAATAGAAATGTGGTTTTTATTACGTTTGGAAAATGGTTCTTATGAATGTAGAAACTGGAAAACATTTTCTTGAGATTGCAATTTTTCATAAAGATTTTTTATAATTTTTCGCAGTTCGTTTTCAGGATTTTGAATAAAATTTTGTGAATTGGTTTTTTATGTTTTCGATAAAAATAAAAACTGTCTGGGTATTATTATCGCCTAAGGAATCTGTAATATAAACATTTTTGCAATTTTCTCAGTAATATTTTCTCACGTTTGAAATTTTGTATGAACATTTTCTTACGTTTGCCATTTTTCGGGAATATTTTTTTCTACCTTTTCGCAGTTCGTTTTGACTATTTTAAATAAAATTTTGTGAATTTGTCTTTCATCCGTTTTCGATAAAAACAAAATCCGTCTGGGTATTATTATTGTCTCGGGAGTTAGTAATATAAACGTGTTTACAATTTTCTCCTGAACATTTTCTTAAGTTTGGAATTTTTTATAAAGATTTTCTTAAGTTTGGAATTTTTCATGAACATTTTCTTACGTTTGCAATTTCTCATAACCATTATTGATAACTTTTCGCAGTTCGTTTTTAGTACTTCGAATAATATTTTTCAAATTTGTCTTTTATCCGTTTTCGATAAAAACAAAAAGCCCCTGGATATTATTACTCCCTATGAAATCAGTAATATAAACGTGTTTGCACGTCGAGAAATCTCTTCACCGTTATCCGAGCATTTTGTGTTACGAAACACGTACAGAAAACAGATGAGACTAGGTCCATTCACAGTGCAGCAATATTTCTGGAATATTTCGTTTCTGAAATCTGGAAGTGACGTGGGTCTGGTAGATTTCGAATTTTCGAGTTCGATGAGGCATATGAGTCTAGTGAAAAGAGAATAACGTTGGAGACACGTGCTGAAAGACCTGCCAGTCGTTCGCATCCTCTTTACAAAATTGACAGAGGTATACACGTTTATTCGGATTCTTCACTGGAGTGTATACTGTCACAGGTATTGTTTTCGTTTCTACCATCGAGTTACGTCGAGTCGCATTGATCCCTCGTCTTTCCAAGATTTCACCGGAAGTGAGGTAAATACCCTGGGGATGGCGTATCGACTGAATTCAGACTGGGGAGACGGGGATTATCGTCGGCTTCTGAGGAATCATCCCCCGGTAGATTTCCGCTTCGTAGTTGGTCTGAATACGGAATCGGCTCTGCGATATCGGAATGTCTATCCGCCAAAGTCACCCCTACCCTTAGTTTCGCGATGTAACACCAACGGAGTCAGTTTGGACAGAAACTGGAAGATTGACGACGGTACAATGAGAAAACAAATTTTTCAGATGCGAAAACAAACCCAAACAAACCCAAACGACTCGTGTATAATTAAAAAAACATTAATTTCAACCCTGGAATCCCATAAACTTTCGAACATAATCCAAAGTATTGAAGAACTCGAATTCTATTTACTCAGAGGTTGCGAAAAAGAGAGCAAGAGAGCGGGGGAGGGAGAGGGAGAGTTGGTACAACCAAGTAATGTTGGCCCTCGGAGAGATTTCTTGGATAAATGGAAAAGACGAAGAAAAACTTTTGGCACGATACAGCTCCGAGTTTATCCGTGTAAATTAGAAACAGAGGAGAGAACTTTTTTGTTCGTAGTTCGATCCTCAGTGGAGGCATTGGCTCAGAACTTCTCTGGTGGCAGAAGAAGATGGCTCTTGTCGAAGAGCCTCAACTTTTGGCAACCTACTACTACGCTGAAGGGAAATCCTTCCAAATTGTAGAGATCATATCACTCTTCTTGCCTGTCTCCCTACTTTTTTCTAGCCCCTTTTTTTACTGATGAACTTCCTTCGACCTAATTGCGGATATTTACAACTTTGGCCAAACTTGTTGTCTATTGGTTACTTTTCTATTTGACGATGGCTTTTTAAATTAGTTTTCAATAATTGTAACAGTACTGAGTATTTTTTGAAATTTTTTCACCTTAGTATCCACTACTTTTGGATGAACCTGTAGATCTACCGAATGATATTGCTGGCTTGTAGTTATCAGGCAACTGATGAAACAGGCAAAGAGCAATTTGGAATCAAAGTGTCTTCAAGAAACATTTAAACTAGACAGTCCTTCATTCCAATCAATATTTATCCAAATGAACAACTTCGTAACTTTGAAGATATAGGTACTTTTCCATCCAAAACTTGGGTCAAACTTGGCGAATTCAAACTCATCACTATTAGGTAAGCGTCCATTTATCAAATATGCTTAATTCATCGTTCAAAGCAACCGCACAGTTTTCCTGATCAATACGCCGAGAGACAGGAAAACAACGGTCGAACAGCAGGTGGAAACAGGAAGTTCGATTTCCTTCGAAAAGAGAAAGAGAGACAGGTGGAGCGGAATAGAAGGAAATGGCGCAGCCTCAGTGATGCTACGCCCTTTTTTTCGTCTTTCTTTTTTCTTTTTCAAGCCACCCGATCTCACGACGTGACTTGGCAACGAAATAGGAAAACTTGTTTCTCAGCGCCAATAGACAAAGAGAACAAGACGGATCGAGGGAGAGGAGTAGTTCCTCTCGGCAATCTGGGAAAGAACGCAGTCCCTTATGTTTTCCAAGCTTCTAAAAAACGGGTTTCCGCTACCCCCCTCCACTCTTCTTTCTCTGTGAATTTTCAATGTGGTTCCATTATCAGCGAAAGAGAAACCATTTAATCCCTTTTTATAGAATCATAATAATTAGTAGTTAATTTGCAATTTTATGTTATTTTACGACGATAATAATTAGTATTTAATTTACAATTTAGTGTTTTTTTTACGACCATAATAATTAGTATTTAATTTACAATTTGGTGTTTTTTTACGATCATAATAATTAGTATTTAATTTACAATTTAGTGTTTTTTTACGACCATAATAATTAGTATTTAATTTACAATGTGGTGTTTTATAAAATCATAATAATTAGTATAATTATACAAAATCATTTTTCTCCATTTTATTTTTTCGGTAAATCGCAAAAAAAAAGAAAAAATATTTGCATAATTTTCGCAGGTGGAAAATGCAAGAAGAAAATTAAAATATAAAAAATTATTTTCGTTATATCGAAACGATGCAAACTTCAAAGTGATCTATATGTTTGGGTTTTATGTGAGCTTTGTTTTCATTATTTTATATCACGAATTACTAAATTATTGTAAAATTATCGCATCTTTTTACTTCGGATTTTTTATACTTACGTAAAGTGAGTATAAAACTAGTCTGATCTTGTCTATCACGCCCTTCCTCTTTCTGTCTTTCTCTGGTTATCAGTTTTACTCGTAAAAAAAGATGCCATTACAAAACGATTTTAAAAAATGGACGACGAGCTTCTTCCGATCGAAAAAGGAGCCTTGCTTGTTTGTTGCTAAACATAATACTTTCTACCGACCAGGGGTATAATTGGGGCTTAAAAAAATATATGAAGGGTTATCGTAGCGTTCTCGATGAGTGCCGGGAGTATTTCGCGATTACGATCGACTATTATTGAAATTCAGGATCGACTCCTAAAAGCAACATCGTTCTCTTTATCATTTCTCCATCGTCCACAACTGATTATGATTTTTATAAGCTCGACAAACCCATCTTTATCTGCATCCTCTTCGTGGTACGAAAGCAAAAGCAAAAATGAAAAAAAAAAACGAAAAAATGAAAAACAATAAAAAA